>JAJONR010012444.1:0-22689 GCA_029582245.1 Solanum etuberosum | reverse complement strand
CAACACTACAAAAAAACGTAGAATTACCAATAAAAATATTTGTTTGTAAATTGATCGAATCAGTTGGCAAATCTAGTTACCAACCAACTGCCAACGGAATGTGAGTGGTTGCTAAAAAGCTTGTCGGTAAATTTTACCAACCTATTTAAATTTGTTGGTAAAATTACAAACTAAAAATCGGTTGGAAAATACTTGAAAATATTGTTTGTAATTTATGAAACTCGGCTCTAACATTTTCGTTGGCAATTTTACCAATCAAAAATTGGTTAGTATCCAGCTAGTACCTTTACTAACAAGTAGATAAAGGATTAGTAAATTTGGTCATTCATTTTTCGAATTTTATAAGTAATCAGTTGGTAGTTTTTGTAACGGAAAAATAGTGTTAGTAATTCATTAGAATTTTTACTAACGTATTGAAAATTAATTGTTAAATCTAATTATTCATGTTCAAAAATGAGTTGATAATAGGTTAAAAATTCATTAGTTATTTTACTATTGTAAAAAACGTAATTGGTAACATTTGTATTCATTTTTTGGATTCCATAATTAATATGCTAATAAGGTAAACTTCTACAAAATTCAACACTATATTATATGTTAAATATGACATAAATTCTTAAAGAAAACTTAAATAAATTGAAAACCTCTCGTTATTTTATAAATATTAATAATTACTAGCAACAACATATCAAATATTTAAAATACATAGAAATCATCTCACTAAATGGTCTCAGCAATGCAAAAAAATACAATGTCTTCCGTTAGATCAAATAACTAATCTCAAGCCTCAAAAAAAGAGAAAGAGTTCATCATCATTCACATACAAACATAGGATGTCTGAATTAGCGGCATGAGAATTGTCTACTTCAATTGCACCGGATAACTCTAAGTGTTTCCTCATGGAAAAAGGGAAAAAGGGAAAGGAAAATTAGATAACATATACAATATAATGAACCTAGAACCAATTCAAATCATTTTATAAACTACAAATTTAACCCCATCCCAGTATTGGACTCTCCAGACCCAATTCAAATCACTCTTTTCCACTTTCAATTCTCACTTTTCAGTTTAATTCAACCATATTTTCTTATCATATGTCTTTTATTTCTCTCTCAAATTTTCTAAAATTCTTCTTTATCTTCTTGCTTTGCTTGGGATTCACTTTGCTCTTTGCCTTTGTCGTTTCCTTCTCACGCCATCGTTGACATAGTGAATATAGGTAAAAGACATTCTCTCTAAATATTTATAGTTTTATGCTCTCCCATGAAAATGGTGTAATAATTTAAATAGAAGAAGAAGAACATGAGTTTCACATATCTTATTGTTGTATACCGTAATAGACATTATATTTATTGTTTGGTGGTGTAACACTGATGAAAATCAACAAATTTTATAAGAAATCTAAAATTTATGATGTATGAATGAAATAGAAGAGAAAATAAGAGTAGAAAATATGTGTAGTTGCTACAACAATCTCAAAACTTATTTGATGCAATCACTCACTCAGTTGAAAAGAATCATTAATTGCTGAGTTTATTACAACAACTTAAGTAATTGATGAAGTAATTGCTTAAATTGATGCAACAAATTCCTTAATTTACAATCTTAAATTGTCTCAGCAACTTAAGTAGTTGATGAAATAGATGCTTAAGTTGGTTCAACAAATGCCTTAAGTTGCAATATTAAAGTGTTCAACAACTTAAGTAGTTTATGAAGCAACTGCTTAAGTTCTTGCAATAGATTCTTTAAGTTGCAACCTTAAATTGTTACAGAGAATCATTTAAGGTGCAACTTTAACATTTTGCAACAATTTAAGGAGTTCATAAAATAATTATTTAAGTTGCTGCATTAAATCTTCTGACTTGCAAATTTAAGGTGTTGCAACATCTTAAGTAGTGAAATAATTATTTAAGTTATTGAAGTAAATCCCTTGAGTTGCAACTTAAGGGATTTACTGCAACAACTAAAGCAGTTGATGAAACTATAAAATATGTTTCTGCATTTTTAATTTCTTAAGTTGCAACCTCAAGTTGTCGCAACAACTTAAGTTGTTGTTGCAAGAACTGCAGTTGCTGCATCAACTTAAGTTGTTTCTACAACAAATGTTTAAGCTCCTGCAACAACTGCTTATGTTTTTGTAGCAATTCACTCATTGTTTAAAAAAAATATTAATTTGTGTACTTGTATGATCAATTATAGTAATTTATTTTTCTATATTATTGAAGAATTATTTATGTAATTGATGATTTGTGTTTTGTCTCATGTATGTAGATAAAATGAATCAATAGAAGAGATGCATTCATTCAAACAATACTCCTTAAAAAATCTAGAAGAATCAGCTCACAAGCCTGTAGAGAAAAAGAAGACGAAGCAGCATTATCCACTAATAAATTGAAACTACTTGCTTATCATGCCATGATGAAAGTTTGTGAGGAAGCCTCAAAGCCTCGACAGATAGATGTGGGTTCTAAGACCCAACAAAAATTAACAAAAAAAGTATCAACACAAGAATAAGAAGGTGTAGCTGATAAAGCTGGTTCTTCTTTAAAATAGGCAACTAAATCAAAAAATCATCAAAGATGATGATGAGGTTTATGATGTTGCATATGAATTTATGTTGCGTGAAAAAAGAACAAAATAGCTTAATGATAGATATGTTACTTAATCTTCTATTGTCGAGTGTCCTCCTGACAGTTCTTCAATATATGCACTTGTAAAGATTATTAAATTTTTAGATTACGACTTGTGTACATGAATGGACAAACGTTCTAATTTGAAGGATGATATTGTTGTTCAATTAGGCATGAGAAGTCTTTCACCAATTTTAAATTTTTTTATAAGGATTAAAAATTTTAATTTTTTTTCCAGTTTAGTATATTTGAAAAGTATCTAGACCTGTTTCAGAAAATGAGTGCACGATATTATATCAAGTTTGTATATCAACTTCTTCGACGCAGAATTATTAGTGATAAAAAAGGTACTTTGGGTCAACTACTGTGGCATGCCTATTTATTTTGATATGAAAGAATTTTTCATCATGATATGCTTAAACTGTCATAATATTCTTGATGTTTTCCAATGGAAAAAGTCATCCATGTCATTTAAGGTTGCCGAGAGACATATGAAAAGCCTTGAGTTGACTGGAAAGATCTTCAAAGAATAGTATTTAAAATCCTTCTGAAGTCATGGTGCTTACTTTAGTTTGTGCACAATTTTCTTTGTGTACACAATTCATACACAAAAATTCCTTCCAATTGGATTGATCTCTCCGCTATCCATAAAAAAATTGTACCTATTTATGGAGCGTAGAAAGATTCAATTTCACCATTTAATATCTTTTGAGGGACTTGGGCCCAACAATGAAACAATCAATCTTATGACTTTTCATGATCTTTCATGGTAAACTTTATTTAATGTTTTCTATTTTTATTATTGAGTTCATTATTCATTAATTTGATCATTGGTGATTTTATTTTATATAGAGCTTAACATTTGAATCTATTCCCACCTTCAAACTCAATTTAAGGATTTATCACAAGAAAAAATTTATCCAGAAATTTTTAGATGAATTGATGAAAAAAATAATATAAAGCGGTTGATATTGATGGTTTGTTTTATCCCCCTATTGAATCGATAAGACTCATCCTATATTTATATACCCTTAATATTTCTTTTGACAGACAACTTATGGCTCAACAAATTTGAACTTATGGCAGCAACTCTCATACTTATTAGATATTATTCATTCAGTTCTGTTTTATTAATTTTTTTATATATTTATGTAACTCTATTTAAAAATATATGTATCTTATGTGTAAATTCTGTATCCGTGGATAGCTCTTTCAGTCACTGAGATAGACATAATTTGATATTAATTCTCTTCAAGTATGCCAAATGATATGTCTCTATCTTGTAATATGAAGAGGAGTAAACATAAATTTGCCTCCCATAGTCTTCACCAAAATGACAATGAAGTGCTTCCATGTCACGACCCGAGCCTACACCCTGGACGTGACCGGCACTCGAGAACCAGTGTTGGTCCCTAAGCAAACCCTCATCCTGACTGGCTATAAGCAGAAGACTAACTCAAGCATACATAAGCTTAACACTGAATTAAATTCATTGAACTCCAATAGTAAACTATAAGAAAGTCTGAACAATACTCAAAAGAAAGTAAATACAGAAAACTCTTCAACTCTGTCTATCTGTGAAGCCTCTACTATTACAGAAAGATATCGGGAAAAGACCATGACATCTCAAAACTACTAACTATAAGGTAAAGGTAAAGTCCTCCGGAATATAAGAAGGCTCACCAAAGCTGACTGGAATATCACATGACCTCAACGAAACGCCTGTTGATGATCCTGAATACCTGTATCTGTATCATGAAATGATGTAGGCCAAATGGCTCAGTTCGTAGAATGTACGAGCATGTAAGGGGAATTCTAAAGCATAAACATAAGCTTGAACTTGATAAAAAGGAAATATACTTACCTTTTCTCAACTTACTCAACTCAACTAACTCAACTCAACTCAACTCGACACTAAATCTTTGAATATTAAGCCCTAAATGAGTCGTAATACCCGACTCATCAACACCCCCAACTTAAACTTTTACTTGTCCTCAAGTAAATCTTAAGATTAATCAGTTCAACAGATATGTCTACAAATAGTGCTACTTGAGACTCAACATGAATGCACATGAGGTTTAATCTACCCAAGCAATGTTCAATTGTGCACTACAAGTTTCAAACTGTGACTAATCATCATCAAATAGAAGTCAAGCTCACAATGCTTGCTTCAAATGCAAATTCAAGCTCAACAAAAGTATTTGAATGCCCTCACATCAAGAATGATTCCATGCCCACACAAAGCTCATCAAAATTTAAGAATTAAGGAATCAAAATTAACTTTCACACTCTCAAAGATAAACACATGCATGATTCTACCCATAGGCTTACCCGTATTTTCCAATCAATATGACATTCAGCTCAATCAAGATCACTAAGGTCTTTCAAGGTTTGTAACAGGGTTGAGGGTAAAGGTATGATCATTTTGGCTTAGTGACTTCTACATTTATGAAGCATGGCTTGTATTTTACTTCTTCTCCTTTTCTTCCACTCTTTTGATTTTCACAATCCACCCTAAGTACTTTCAAGCACAAAGATTATTGATAACGCTCATTGGACGCCCCTTTTCTTTTATTCATGCACAAATTGCATTGCAACATTCTTTTTCAATCTTTTTCTTCTTTTGCTTTTCTCTTCTCTTTTATTATATGGAGGGGTTCCATTTTTTTCAACACAATCCTTCAAGGGTGAATTTTCACAAAGTTATTGCTCATTTTCTCTCCTCAATTTCCACCACACCCCCAACTTAGGCTTTTGGCCTAAGTTGGCTATTCAAACAAACCAATGCTTCATGAAGGGTTTTGGTAGGAAGGAAAGAGAACAAGTGTGTTCATGTGTAATCCAAAGAAAAGGTTAGGCTCAAATGGTGCCAAGCTAGGTTCACACTCTGACAAGGTGGTCACAAAAAGGTATAATAGCAATTTGGTTCACTCTCCAAAATTAGTGCCTAAGATCATTTCTTTCATTCGCCTACATTAGTCAATTGACAGGGAAAGTTCTAGTTATCACCAAGCACATATTTCAATGAAATCTCACCACAAAAGGCATTCAACACAATCATCAATCATGACTCTACAAGTTAAGCTTGCGTGCAACGATCATCGCAAGACTCATTTAAACAATCAACTAGTCACAACGAGATGCTAAGAGTTCACACATTACTTATGCAACTCAGACTTGCCTCATTGGACTTGCACAAACATATCGTTCGATCAAGAGCACTATTCAAGCCATCAGTATTGATCACAACCAATACTAAAATATGCGAGAGAACAACCACACATTCACAAATACCAAAATCAGAAGGTGAATTGATTTGGATCAAAAACCATCATTCACATTAAAAACCAACATTCACAAAAATAAACATCCGAAACATGATAAATACAACCCAAGGGGATAGGTATGAAGATACCTCACTCCGCCAAACAAAACCAAACATTGTCCTCAATGCAAAATAAAGTAACTGTCTCAAAAGTAAAACAAGAAGAGAGTCAAGATCCCCCTGTCAGGCTAAGCTTGAGGTGAACGTTGCACATCTGGAACTCTCTCAATCTGGGCATCAATGCCTGACTCATCTCCAACTGCAAATTGTGCTCCATTGGAGCCAATCAGCGAGGTGTCTCGAAGTGAAGACTCCATAGCCGTCTGCACCATCGCGCCCTCCAAGTCCTCAAGATCATCATAAACAGCCGCATCACGGGTCCCAAGTTCCTCCTCATCATTCTCAGGAGCGTCCGACTCAACACCATCATCAGCTATAGCAGCATCTCCGGTCACAGGAACCGGAGGGATATCAGAAATAGCTGGCATCTCTGAACTCAGAACCTTGGAAAGGTCCACAGTGCTGAACAATATAGAAAAATCTATGGGTTTGAGCTCATCCATATCACGCCTCAATCCTGCAACATCAGCCCTCAAGGTTGTAACCTCATCGGATTGGCGACCCCCTGCTCACATGCCTCAACTCGCACCATGAGGGCGTCCAATGCTAGGCCATGTGCAGTGATCAACTTTCGATGCTCTCTCAACTTGGCTCGGATAGGGGCTAGGGCAGCAGCAATGGCCTGCTCAATCAGTCCTGAGACAACCGGCTCGACCCGGGAAGCACGTACATCAGCAGACTGGGCTACATGGCCCATCTTATAAAGCATCACCTGTGTCAACGGGGGACAGGAAGCAACAGTAGCAGCAACAGCAGTAGTGGAAGCAGATGTAGAAGGAGGAGATGAACTAGGAGTACCTGAAGGCTCACCGGCCTGAGTGGAAGGAGTTGTGTCTCCCTCTAGTATATCTACATCAACAGCCAGGGATGTGTCCACAGGCGCTGCTCTCCTCCGCTCAGCCTCATCCTTAGTGTACTCGGCCTCAATCCTCCGGATGTCAGTAGAAGAAGTGGGAGTCACTTCCACATCCGTCTTTCCCACAAAGGGCACTCGAGCGTGCCGGCACAACTCGATGATTAGGACTGGGAAGGGAAGCGATGTTTGGCTCTGCTTGGCCCTCATGGCCATCTCCTGCTCAATGATCAGCCCGAGATTTAGGTCATCCCGGTCAATAATAGAACCCAACAAAGTTGCCTTTAGATCCCATAGGATGGACTCATTTTGTGATGGCTTAGTGTGCTGCTAATAAATCAGAACCAGTACCTCGCCGCTACATTCAGAACCTTCTTCTCAATCTGGACCCCTGGCTCGATCCAGGGTGGTGTAATGTCAGAAATCAAAGGAGCCAACCACCCCTTAAGGTCGTCTAGGGTCTTCTTCTGAATCTGATCTACTAAGAAGTGAATTGTCTGAAATGTGCAACCCAGTGCTTCATTTATGTCGGAGCTGCTACACTTCACCTTTTTACCTCACACCACCACATGATCAACTGGTACAAATGAGCTGGCCTTGTTCTTGCCTTTCGGGACCAGCTTCCCGTACTCCTCATAGAATTCCCAAATCCAAAAAGGTATATAAGGGCCTTGGGGCTGTGTAAACCTCTCAAATTTGTGCAACCGAATGGTGGCCCACACATCTGGATACCTATCCATCACTGGACAACCTCTTCTCTTCCAAAATTGTACGCAACCCGGCAGCCTTCAATCTATTCATCGAACGCGGCAGAAATGCCTGTACCGGGGGGACTGGTGGTGCCAGTTCAGCTATCTGTGCTGGATGAGGAGGAGGTGTCGAAGTGACTGGGAGTCTAGCGGATCATGCAGCACTTTGGAGTGCAACTCAGCCCTTCTCCTCTGAAGGGTTTGATCATCCTCAGGTTCAGACTCGAAGGCCGGCGATATAGACCTCGAATTGTTCTCACGATCAGACTCTGAAGTGGTGAGGTGGGTGGAGTCTATACCCATGCTTTCAGAGATGGAACTACTCGAGCTCGGCTCCGCAGGTTTCTTTCATTTGGCTGTTCCTTTCCCCCTGTCAAAGGAAGTTTGGGTCTCGTTGATTGTGAAGGGGTAACCTCCTCCGAAATGACCACTTTTCATGCCTTCTTTCGGGGTGGTGGGTTTCTTCCGGGTACTTTGGGTCTAGCCATATCTGCAAGACAACAAAAATCGAACGAATGCATTAGAAACAGGTTAGTGAAAAATCATGTTTGACAGTTGTAGAAAAACTTGCCGACTAGCTCAGCGAGTCGCCGAACTCATTCGGCGAGCTTTAGAGAGCTCGTCAAAAGTAACAGAACAAAAATGCACAGAATTCAGCACAAGTTGGCGAGGTTCAGGGTCAATCGGCGAGTCGCCGAACTCAATCGGCGAGCAAAAGGTAGCTTGCCGAATATAATAGAATGAATTTCAAAAATTTGGGCTGAAAAAGGGCGATCACAAAGGCATTCGGTGAGCACATGCATATCGCCGAAAGTTACAGAGGCTAACAGCTGAATTTCAGGGTAAAAAGGGCGATTTCAAATACATTTGGCGAACCGCCGAGTCAGTCGGCACTCGACTAAGCTCGCCGAACTGCCCCTCGTGCTAGATTTCTACCCTGACTTTCAATTTTCAATGCACAGCCTACGATAACAAAATTAAAACCCTATTTTATGCAATTAACACCTAGCCCATATCACTATCAACCCCGGGGTACTCAGACTTCCCCCATTTATCGAAAATCGACCAATCAACATCTTTTTCCCTTAAGAATGACATCACCCGCTCTATCATTGGGAAAATTTAGTTGACCCAACATGCTACAACTACACACCCGAAATTTCAAGCAATTTAAACACGAAATTCAAAATATAAGAGGCTAAACATGAATTTTAACTCGATAAAGCAATAGCCCACAGTTTAAAATCAACCAAATACACAAGATCATACAATAGAACTAACAATTATACGAGCATGCATAGGAACTGGCAAGAATTTAAAGAAAGTTCGAGACACCAACCTCAGAAGCAGTTAGACACAAAACTCAGGCAAACAAATACGAAAGCAAACGTGAAATCCAACCAAGCAATGACACCCACGCAAAAATATGAAGCAAAATATGATCTAAATTGAAAGGGTAAGAGTGCAAAAGTCGTAAAAAATGCAAAATGAAAGGGAGTTTTGAATTTAAAACAGTTAGAATCCCTTTTGACCCTTCAATTCGCGCCCCGGTCGGCGGTGGTCACTTATTTCACCGACCCATTCAGTGATGTGCCAAATGGTACTTTTGCCCGCCAAAGTTACCAGAACTCCAACCCTTTGGTTGGTCACAAAGGCGATCCATGTCGGGCTTGCTGACTCCTCGGCGATTCGCCGAGTGGTACCTGAGCTCGCCCAATTGCCTATTTCTCCCAAATTTTGACTTTTCAACCTGCACATCTAAAAACCATTATCCAAACAACAAAAACATAAACTAAAACTTGGGTTACCTCCCAAAAAGCATCTTATTTAACGTCGTGGCACGACGTGGACATGTGATCACATCGTGCTGGTCACATGAGACACCGCATTACCCATAGTCGGGGGAAATCCAATAGCACCCCTACTTCCCAGTTGATCCTCATTAACGTCAAGCAAGTTTCCGATGTCATCATTATTCCCAAGCTGACTTGCATTTCTCCCGTTCACATTTGTTTCTTCACCTGCTTTGGAGCAATCACAAAGAACAAAAATAGGATAATTCAACTACAACAAAATTAGTTCACGACTAAACTTCAACAAACGAATTCTAAACACCACTCTCCGGCAGCGGCGTCATTTTTTGATAAGGCTCAGCTGCACTTCATCCGATTCTAAGTGTAGGTGGTCGCTAACAAGTATAACTCCAACTAAGAGTTGGGTCGATCCCATAGGGAGTGATACAGTAAACAAATTGATTACGAAGTAGAATGGAGTTCTAGTCGTTCGTAGTTGTAGATATTTTCGCAACAATAAAGTAAATGACAAGGGATTGACAATTAATGTCAAATGGGGGGATTTAGGTGAACAATTAACAACTACAAATAACTGGGAGTAAACAAGTAGAGAGTTTCTTGGGAGTGTGATAAATTGAATGCCAATTTCGCTAAATGGGTGATTATTATTTACTAAAAGTCATTGAACCTCAGTGGGTAGGTTAGGCTTTAGGTGCAATAGTCATTTCTCAATCAACTATCACGAATCAAGCGAGTTCTTTCGAACCTCGACAAGCAACACAAATTAGCAGCCCAATACCTTAATCATCTACTTTTTCAAGCTAGATTTGTAGGATTGCATTTAGACCCACTTTCTCAAGCTAAATCTGCAACAACACAATCACTACAATCACCAACTAATAGCTTAACTCTAATACCTCTTTCTCAAGCAAGCTTAACGAACTAAACTAGCATTGCATTTGTAACTACAATTCCTTAATTAAAATACAAACTATTAATTGAACCCACTTCAAATCAACAATAAAATCAGTAAATATTAACACCCATAAGCTAATTGAAACATTCAACTACATAATCACACCCCCAAGAATGGGGGTTTTAGCCAAACATAATAAAGAACAAGAAATTGTTACCAACAATGTTTTCCATCAGATTGGGAAACAATCCACAAGTCTCCAAATGCTCAAATTGAAGCTAAAAATCAAACAAACACTAAATCTCTACTCAAAAAGTGTAAGAACAATGTTTAGAATGTTGAAGATCAAAAACCTAGAACTGGACAATGTGGGAACTCCTTTTCTTCTTTTGAAAATTGTATTTATACGTTTCTAAAATTTCAGCATCGGAGTCACTCGGCGAAGTAAGTCGGGCTTCGCCGACCTGGTCGGCGATGCACCGAGTGCCCGTTTCATCGCCTTCTTGGCTGTGCCTTTCACCATCTCTTTTCTGTAAAATTTGGCGAGCTACATTAGCTTCGCCGAACACTTTTGGCGACTCGCCGAAATACTTCTCCTATCGCCAAGTTGGTCTTGTCAATGGGCTGCCCTGCTGGAACTTTGCGAGCTGAAGGTCCACTCGGCGACTTGCCGAGTGGCTTTGGCGAGTACCTGCTTTGCTTTCCTTCAACTTTTTCAGCTTTTTCACTCCTTTTTGCCTTGTAATGCCCTTACCTTGCTCTTTTGCCTTCATTGCTGCAAATCAACATTTTAACATCAGTTATGAGCGTAAAATAGGCATTGAGGACATAAAATCTTTGAATATTAAGCCCTAAATGAGTCGAAATCCCCAACTCATCACATATCATGTTTTCCATTATGTCCCTTTATGATCATGTTTCTTGTTTTACTGCATTCTCCTCATATTTAGTACATTTCATGCATACTTGTGCCTACATGGTTTCACTAATGTAGGGTGTGACGATTTCTCTCCTACCGTTCGTGGTGAGTTGATCTCATTGATGATTCAAAGATCAAGAGTTGGTGAGTCCTCGTGTTCCGAGGACCATGATGCTTCGTTTTTCTTTCTTATTACTTTATGTTTCAGACTTTGTATGTGGTGTACAGATTACGTCGCCATCACTCTTATTGATGTAATAGATGGTTTATCTAGACTTTGATGTAGTTCTGTTTATGTCAAACTCTTTACATTCTTATGAGATTTCTTGTTTTATGTATTATGTTGTGTACATGTATGTCAAGTGGCTTGTGAGGGGCCTTTTAGGATCTTATACGTCATGTCACGCCTAGGGTGTACTTTGGGTCGTGACAAAAGGCCATTTTGTAAGCAAGTCTTATGGAAAGCCAAAAAGCCAACCCATCTTAGGGCCATTTTTTTTAACTTGATGCATTAAAAATTGCTTATCTGAGAATAAAAAATTAAAGTTTGTTGAAAGCTGATCTTTTATGATTAAAGGAAACTTAAGAAAATCTCACTTGTTTAAGAGTTAATTACTTAGATACACTCTTGTTTGAAATATAAAGAATCTTACCAAATTTTGGTGCACACAAATATGCCCATATGCATGTATCTTAGGATTAATGAGAGCAATATTAGATGTAATTTACTCTAGATACACTGTATCTAAGTGGATTCCCATTTATCTTAAATACATAGATAAATCTCGCTCGTCACTCTCCTATGTATATAATTATTTGAAAGTATAAATAAAATTAATATGGGTGTATGTCGAATAAGGTATTTTTCCCATTGTTAAAATTAAAATATAGAAGCGGAACTTTGCATAGACATTCCCCGAATATTAAGATGAATCATCTAAGTTCCCCGCCATCCTGATTTATGAGCTCGAACACCTGATTGATGGGAATGACTGGGTGAAGCAAGGAGGGAAAATCTTGATGAATCCACTATCTATGATTGAGAGCAAAAATGTCTGCACAGATATTCTACATTGGAACCCCTCTACATACAAGTACAAAGAACACCGAAACTCCGAGCACTTGACCATGATTACAAGATGATGTGAACAAATAGGAGACTGCAAATCAAACACATCATCTAAGCCGGAAGACTGACAATCTTCACTATAGGAATCAAAACATCATTATGGTCGAAACTGAGTTTGAACATAATTTTTTGTGAAATGACATGAAGATATATGGTTAAGAAGAAAATCCATGGACACGTGTACAATACAAGTTACATCAGAGCACTCCCTTTGGGGTTTCACAAATTCAGCTTTCAACAATTCCTTGAAGGATTTTTTTAGCCTGAGCAAGGCTGTCCATGTGACCAACTTCCGAAACCCATACATTTTGCATGGGGAGCATAACCATATCCAGCTCAGTCAAATGTGTCTCCAGCTGCCTGATAGCGTCTGAATTCATCAAACTGCCAACAACGGTCTGCCACAAAAAGCACATCTTAAATTTACCCTTCAAAACGAGTACATAATGTAGCTTCCGAGATTACAGGAATTGGCTGACAGGTTGACAACAGCAAAAGAAAATAGATTCAAGTTAAGTCAAGAGCACCACCTTAAGTCCTTAACCTATAAGGTGGTAGTCTCTACACTTATTCCATTGGTACAATATGCATCTGCATACATGTATATGTATAAAAGACACATTACACACATACATACATACATTCCATAGGAATGTATTAGTATCTATAGGTATATATGCATACTTGTATAATTCCATACTATAAGATGAGATTACATAATATATGTGACTGCTAAGTGCAAATGAAACTTACCAAAAGGGTGCTGCAGCAAGCTTTGAGGATGAGGGACTGAAAGAAATCTCGATCCAAACTACTTATAATCTTCTCAGACTGGGCAGAAAAAACAAGATCTTGACATGATGAATCAAACGTGGAGGCCTGGTTTCTCACTGTGACCGTGCCATGCCGCTTCATTATACTCCTTAAACTGCTACATGCTTGCTTTTTCCTGGTCTTCCTTGACTTCTTGCAAGTTTCAGCATAGGCTTCACCTCTAAGTTCTTCATCATGTAACCCCAGAAAAACTGCTGCCCTCTCCCAACTAGCCCAGCAACAGCATGATGATGAACCGTCATCTGCACAAGCATAGAGAATAATCATGGAACACTAGCATTGTTTGAGAGCTGAACAGGGAACTTTTCAGAGACTAGGACAAGATCTAACTAACTGCTGCAAGTGAGCTTTTTCCAGTAGCAAAAGAAACCTCATTTACTATGGGGGAAAAAGGACAACAGTACAAATTTCTGATGATTACAACAACTATGCCTCAGTCCCAAACAAGTTGAGGAAATCTCTGCATAAAAATTCTAAATATAAACACCTGGTAGTTTTCTTAAAAAATATTAAAAAAGAACTTGGTTGTTCTATAAATTTTAAGATAAATTCCACATGACTGTAAAAGTGAAGGAAGAATTAGAAAATGGCAGGATAAAATCAAGTAGAGCTCTTTAATATATCAAACGCTCTGAAACATTTAAATTCAGAAACATACCAAGGATAAAACCAGCAAGTGGAATGTCAATCGCAAATGAATTAGGTCTAGACTCAGTTCTTGACAGATGGTATTTGTTTTTTGTGTTGTACTCCAGGACGAGGACATAAATAGCCACAACCTGATATTAAATGAGCCAAAAAAAAAAGGATGTCCTATGAGAAGAGAAGTCCAGCAAGTGCCTAGAAAATGTTAAGACAAAATACTATGGATGTCCCTAATCTTTTGAGTATTCATTCCTGTGACCTCGTGTATTTTCAACTAACTTCGCCTTAGATGGGCACTTCTGTCATCCCTATAGAAAGGCCTTTAAAAGTTTTCCAATTATGCCGAATAGCCAGGTCTCATGATCAAACACACTTTTTAAAATAGCAAGCAGTCAGTCAAATACTTTCAATTATATAACAATGTATACTAAAGTTAGTAAAGAAGATAACAGCTTCTTCTCTTTCTATCAGCATTTAAAAATGTCAACCTAAAGAGACTATTTAACCCAAGAAAATCTAAAGATTGTTGGCCACAGGAAGAAATCAACAAAACAAGGAATAGAAAAGATGAAGCACATGTGGAAGCTTTCAATATGCAATATTAGGTATGTCTTGTTCATTACCATTTCCATTCTCTTTTTTTGATTTAGAATTGTTGCGTTTTCTTTTCCATTTGGTTGGTAATTCCCAAAGAGTTCAAGTTTTGTGCACTGTCAGTGGACAAAAGTTTTTACAGTATCAGGTAAAATTTACCTGCTAATTGCTATTGCAGGTTGCCCATTCTTTCCATACTTCTTTTTCCTTTTTCTAAAATTAATATAAACCCTCCATCTCTCCTTCAAACCCTCCATCTCTCCTCCAAACCCTCCCTCCATGGTCTCTTTCTTTGATTGTCCTTCTAATCCCATATTCCTCTGATCTTCTTCATGTGATTGAAATACCTAATGCAATCAAAGATTTTGATGCCAATTTTTTAGGTGATATCTAGGGGTTCAAATGCTTCTCAAGTAAAAAATAACATTGAAAATCGTCTAAAACATGCTACAATAAACCCTTAAAGTAGAAGATTCTCCAGATCGAAGGTCAACAATGGTTAAGCTGTTGAGGATAAAGTTCACAGTATTTAAGACGTTGAAGAATTACTCTACCTTTTTTAAAAAATTCCAGTCCTTCCTTGTTTGATTATTTGACTGATTATGATGAACAAGTTCAGAAAAATATGGCAAACATTAGAATTTGATTTATATTAGAAAGGGAAATTAATGTGATTTCCGTCAGAAAAAGAAAGAACTGATTTGGATAGAGTACAACTAGGACCCTACAGGTCTTTTATTTTTCCTAAATCCAAATTTTATAAAGTTACCATGTTTATCTTTTCATTTACCTGATAGCATAAAAAGCTTTGTATACCGACTGTGCACAGACCTTAAACTCGATCTCAAACTCAAATGATATTACATGAAATGAAATGAAAGAAGAAACTAAAAGAAAGTTCTTATTCAGAATGTCCAATTGAAAATGGAGCAGACTACGCCAAAGTGTTGGAAGGTTTATTTAACGTTTCAAAATAGGCATAATAAAATAGATAAGACACCTTAACTTTGCCTCAACTGGCAACTGAACACCCCAACTGTGAAAATGCACATCTAGACACCTTAACTTGGTTTAAGTTGGCCCCATAAACATCCCAACTTTGAGAATTCACCACCTTAAAAGTGACTAGATGTGCATTTTCAAAGTTAAGGTGTTCGCGAGACAACTGTTTCAGATTGAAGTACCTTGATGGTCACAATGAAAGTTGGGGTGTTCAATTGTCAGTGGAGGCCAAGTTAAAAGTGTCTTTCATTCTAGATAAACTGGTTCCAAAATATGTTTAGGGCCAAAACGAATATTGATTTCCTAGCAGGAGTTTAAAGAAGTGGCTAGAAGAGAAGAATTTGCAAGTTGTTAGGGTAGTGAATAAGTTGTTCTAGAGGTTACATGTTTTCTTTTTCAACAAGTTCAGAGGCGCCATATTTTTAACCCAGCTAATATCTGCATAAGAACTGTGGTTACCCTGCAATGGAACTCCACTTGTTGAGTCGCTAAACAGCTTACTGTATCAGCAATTAGAGATGCAGTATTAGCATAGAATGGAGAACCACCATCCAAGTCCAAAGCAGCAGATTTGTAGGTGTGTGCATCAACACTGTGATCATTTATCAAACTTGATGGGTTGATAACAATGAAGGATGTAGGTATCAACATAAAGTTGTCCTGCGCACTGGAAAAAGAACTGCTAGGTAAATAGCATAAATGCTACTCCATGTTAAAAAAAGAATATTCATATTATTAATACACCAGTAATGTCATGGCTCCAGGCATGCATAATGTGCACTGCAGTATCAAAAAGAAGCAATCTTTGTCAAACAGCGCCGTAAAAAAGGACTAGTGATCATCTATGCTGTTTTTACTGTATATTTTGTCAAACATAGAAAAAATTGTTAATGGAACATATATTACTTGATAATGCAGGATATGTAGAAGCTTACAGGTCAGAAATATTAGAATGTTTCAGAATCTTCTCTAGATCTTAATCTTCCTTTCATGTGTCAAATATGCACTCACATGACAAAGCTAATTTAGTGAAATAAGCAATAATAGCACCTAGCAATTGCAACAGAAAACTATTACAATAATCTACAAAATACTTAATAGTTTTCACCTAAAATGTATCCACATGTTACAAGGTAGAAGTGCAGGAGGTGACCCATTGAGCTTTAAGAGCTGCTAAAATATACTGAAATTGCATACCTGAGGGCAAGCACTCTGTGAAATGATGCAGTGACACCTCGTCCAAATCCAGCAGGGTAAGCAGGTTTATTTGCAGAGCCAAAAATCTTGACCTAGCCAATCATGTAACAGTCTTAAGGTAACAAAAATGTTTTCAAACAAGAAAGAGGCAAAAGCATAACGTAATAAGTTCGGAAGATGAAAAGCAAAAAGAAGATACCATCTTATGGTCCATTAAAACGTGGACACATATACTGATAGTTCCTTCTAAGAATAGTGATGGACAAACACCATTGATGCTCTCGCACCTCAAATGTGCGGCATATGATTTTCCATCTGAACAATGAACAGCCTTGATTTG
This sequence comes from Solanum etuberosum, assembly GCA_029582245.1. Lineage (NCBI taxonomy): Eukaryota > Viridiplantae > Streptophyta > Magnoliopsida > Solanales > Solanaceae > Solanum > Solanum etuberosum. The sequence goes on along the minus strand of JAJONR010012444.1, from coordinate 5,643 downwards.
CCCATGAATAGATGTTAGGTTTCCCTCTGGCAAATTATGATCAGAGGGGCAGATGTTGGTCATTTCTCCAAATGGAACAAGAGGCTCGAGAGAACAGTTCTCCAACAACACCAAGTTAACATCAAATAAGTTTGTGACATCAGATGGCATATATAAGTTGACATCTGAAGAGATATCATTGCTTCCATTAGGCAAAGAGTTTGGAATTTGAAACTGATGATAGCCTTCTGGAAGATCATTATTGTGACTTAAAAAGGAGCCAGACTGTTGAAGCAAGCAGGATACATCAAAATTTTGGTGAACATTAACAGATGAAAAAGAAACGCTCCAAATGTTGGTTCCTGAATTCACAACTATTGTATCACCTATTGCATCAGTACAAAACATATCTTCTTTCTGATGTTTTATAAGGTAATGACCACCAATTTTTAACCTCTGCAACATCAATGAAAAAAAGTTGTGTTTATGTTGTTAACGTAAATTTTATGTCATTAATATGCCAGACATCAGAACAAACAGAAATGAAATGGCATACCTCATAAACAGATAAAGCTTCAGACTTGAATTCCAGCAATGCCCTTCTCACTTGTGGTTTGGAGCAAGACCCCACATCTGTTCTGGTGTCTGTGTGGTGCAACATACCAAGGAAAGGATAATTAACACAATTTCCCGTCACAAGACACGGGATCTCCTCTGGACAGCATGAGTCATGACGCTTGCCCACCACAAAAGAGCATGTGTAAGCAGGGTGACTGGAGCTGTAACTCAGTTCATTTCCAGTATCATTGAGTGTAGATGTCAAAGCCTCATTAGACAGTTGATCTTGCTTTTGTCTTTTACATGCAATAAGCTTTCCAATTTCCATTCTATTAAAAAATTTCATTGGTTGCTTCAATTGGTCTATCAAAGGCTCTTCAATACAGGTATCTCTGTTGTTGCCAGCAATAAGTAGATCCCAAGGCAAAATTAAGGCCTCAGCAAATGTGCTTGATGTATTTGAAGCATGTTGACTTCCTTGAAACTGATGCTAACATATCCACAGACTGATTATTTTTGTTATCTCAAACTTGTAAGATGAGCACTATTTTTTGCAAGACACATACCTTTTGCAGAATAGGGAATTTGTGCATCAACTGAAGTAGATGATACTTTCCTGGTCCAACTTTCCGAAAGTCAACTTGTGAATGTACAGAGGTAGTAAAATGATGATTTACAGGTATTAGGTCCCTCAGGTTGTAGTAAAAATGCAGTGGCATGTTCATCTCTCTCACAAGTGGAGCATTCTCAAAGATACTTCTACACGTGAAAGGTTCATTTTGGAGTAAATCCACATGACCCAGCTTCATGGGTATGTCTTCCATAATTGCCAAAAAATTTCTGACCTGAGAGAAATTATTTTGTGGGAAAGAAAAATGAAAATATATAGTGGATGAAACAATTTCTACCACATAGCATTTATAGTGCTGGGCCCCAAATGATTAGGAAATGAGAAGCACCAAATGAAAGAAGATTAATGTTGCATGAAACCTCATATATGTTATTGATATTCAAACTTGATGGAAGATCTGGTATGATAACATCAATGCTTCCAGTTGCATCAACAAGCAACATCCTTCCAGACGATTGTGAGACCTGGCTGAATGAAAAATTATGATGATAATATTTGGTAAGTTTATAAGAAATATGAAGTCGTAAATAAAGATACTTTAGAGTTTAGATATCAAATACGCAAAATTGATGATAACGGCATGGATAGCATACATCATAGAGCTTTAGAGGAGCTTATGGACGCCAAATAAAGACATATAATGTGTTGAAGGTTCATCAAAGTGAAGAGAAAGAAAGAGGTCATGTGTTCAAATGACCATCTCATAAATTCAAGAACTAACAAAAGAAAGACAACCAAACGAGGCCCTTATCTCATTAAGGGTAAAATTGTAAAGAAAGTGACTTCTTTATTTCCTTAGTGTAATAGTAGTCATTTGTCATTTGGAAGACTTAGTATGTTGAATGTTCGATGTTGAAGTTGAATACTCTCAAATTGTAGTTGCTAGCTTTAGTGCTTAGTGTAATTCCCTTAAGGAATTAGTAGGTGATCAGTGGTAAACTCTTAGAATTGATAGTTAGCTTCTTTGGGTTTGATTAATCAAAGGGTTACTCATTTGTGGTTCTTAGTTTCCTTTGATTTTCCTTGCTTGGGTTTAGTTTAGGCTGTTGAACTCAATTGGTTGGTGAGGGTTTTAGCCCCTTGTTCCCCATAAGTTCAATAGCTTGAATCTTAATCCACATATCCTTTTCCTTTTTATTTCCTTTCCTTGTTTGATTATCATCAGTTAGGAAAGTAGGAAGCTACCATCATGTTAAACTTCTTGTGGCCTCTTCTGTGTACATAGAATGATGCTAGTAAATGAGGTTTCCATTTATACAGATTAATCCAATAAAACTACTCTTCTTTTACTATGGTCATAAATTAAGAGGCCACCAATAGGCAATAGTTAGGAAATCTACCTACCACATAATGTCATAATAATAGGCTCCTAAATTCTGGCAAGTATATCATTGAAAACACAAAAAAAGGAAGTACAAATAAAAAGTTCAGACCTTTAAGATTCCAAGCAAAGAAACACCTATGTCTTCACTGTGAATGGCTTTCCTTATAGACAGCACATAAGGTCTGCCATCACAAGATATGGAGTTGTTCTCCTTTTGGGTACCCATGATATCAAAATCTGTGTCCTGATGGCAAATCATTTTCTTCCACATGGCCTCACAAGAATTAATTAAATTAGAGATAGGTGCAACCTGAGATTGATTGAACAATGATTATTACATTTTATGTAGCTAAGTTGGTTTTGATTTCTAGAAAGTTAAAGCAGTGTCTCCAACCCCAAACCCCAGAAAGGAAAACCTTCAGATAATAAAAATTTCATAAAATCTGCAAACTTACCAACTTCAAAGGAGCAGAACTTCTTTCCCTGCCACACGCACATCTATCATGCTTGACAAATTCCATGAACATCCCATGCTGCCAAACCAAAAATATTTAACAAATGAGTATAGTAACGAAGACTCAATTTATATGCTCACCCAATGATAACACACTTACCCGAATTTGGAAGACTGAAGGAGGTAAATATGAAGTTGCATATGTCTGAGCCAATCCTTTCCTCTGGCAACACCTTGCAATTGTGCACATCAGCTAAAAACAGTTTTGTATGACACTGGGCACAAAGAAAAGATATTAAGATAATACAGAGACTAATAGCTTGTTTGGCCAAGCTTCAAAAATCAGCTTATTTCGACAACTTCTCAAAAAAGTACTGTTTCTGAAAAGCAGACTGTGTTTGGCCAATAAATTCTGAAAACACTTTCAAGCAGCAACTAGTGTTCGGCCAAGCTTTTCAAAGAGCTTCTGAGTGCATTTTTCTCAAAAGTGCTTTTCAAAAAAGTACTTCTAAGGAAAAGCTACTTTTTTTAGATACTGCAAAACAGCTTCTACTACTATCCAGAAACACTTATTTTCTCCCAAATCAAATGCTTGGCCAAACACCTTACCCTTCTAAACTAAGCACTTTCGGCCTCCAAAAGCTTGGCCAAATAGGCTATAAGTTCTAATGTATATCTCTGGTAAGGCAAGCAACTTTACATTTGTTGATCCCAAGATCTCTTTCTCAGATAAGATCCCAGAGAACTTTCTCCTTAAACAGATGATGACAAGTAATACCCTGAAGCAAATGAAAAAGACCATCATATCAATGATAATATTAACACAGACACAAAATCAATTTGATGATTGTTACTCTTGCTTTACTACCATAGCCTGGCAACAAACACCAAGGAGTCAATGAACTTCGCAAGAAGACTCTCACAGGAGGTCACTGTATAACACCTGTGAGCCCAACAAATATTGAACAGGTGAATAAAATTAATACGCAGGTACGGTGGAATCATTTACAAGGAGTGCTTAGGAGACTTAACCCGGCTTCCAGCGAGGAGAAACATTCCACAGAAATGCTAGTTTTAACACAAGAGCCGAGTATAAGCGTCTTTGTCCATGAAAAATTTGGATTTACAACATGAACGTTTTTCACTGATACCTGAACAAAAAGGTACCCTTTAAGAGACTAAACACATCACAAAAATCTTTAATTTTCTTATCAAAGTAAAAATTACATTTTACGATCTTAGACTTAACACATTGTAACATACCATTGCTCCAACTCTCACACTATGTGGAACGGAAAGCTGCTGATCAGTTAACAATAGCAACAGTTCATTATCCAACTCAACAACCATACCCCTCATGTAAATTCCTGTCACAGTTCCTGTATAACTAACAAGTTCTCCTTCCCCTCTCACATCAGTTTCCCTAAGGGGGATACATCCCAGGGGCAACTTAGGAATATTCATCAAAGAATTATTCACAACTACATACATCAATTGAGACACTTTTTTTCCCACAAATACAAGTCTCTTCTTCAATCCCGATATTGAAACATTTCTCTTTATCAGTCTTGAAAGAACTGGATGCCAAGAAGAAGCAGACCCACAAAAGTAGACAATCTCAGGTTTGTTATAACAATGATCATTCGAATTCCGCATATCCAATCTTATATATTTAGAATTACACAATTTACAGCCACAAACTAAAATATTTACGAGGAACCCCCGAAGATTTTCAGTATCAGCTCTGGACCCAGCTCTGCATGGAACTACAGAAACAGGGCTAACAGATTCTACTAGGCCGCATACAAAGTAGCGAGCTTTTACACTATAATATTGATCAACACAAGACCCAGAAAGTATTGAAAAAGTATCCGAAGATGCAGAAGTAGAATCGAGAAAAGCCCACCTAATAATTTCTAAGAAGCCACAATTAGCATTAGCATTAGCATTACACTTGAAGGGTATGAAATTCCAACCTAAAATTTGAACCTTTTTGTTAATCATAGAGGGATTAAACCGAAGAATGTCACAACAAACAGTGTCAGAGCCATCAGAGAAACGAAAACAATTGCAGTTGAGAGGTGAATCGTGTGCATGAGGAGGTAGAAAAAGGATTCCAGTAAGAAGAGTTGGGTGGTTAAGGGATTTGAGTATTTTGGGGGAAGAAAGTGTGGGAGTGGGGAGGGAGGGTGAAAAGTGGGGTGGTGGAATTTTTGGAGAAGGACTGGAAATGAGTGACGATGCGCCGGTGCGAGGACGAGATTGACGGAGGAGCTCCGCGATTGTTAGGGATTTCACGGTTCCTTGCTCCATTCTTTGATTTCATCATACAAACTCACATTTTGTTTTGGCCTATATATAAAAATAGAAATAAAAAATAAAAATAAAAAGATAAAAGTAACACTTGAACTTGTTAGAATTTAAAAAAAGACACCTTCAGTTCATAATAATATCAGTTCATAATTGTTTTGTGGGTAACAGGACGATTACAAAATTAAAATATTTTTTTGATAATTCGGGACAACTTCAGTGATGACTTTATGTCTTTAAACTTGAAGATATAAAAACAAAAAATCACAAGATAGAAATAATTATATTCACTATAGATAAAATAAAAGCAGTACAAGACAAATTAGAATTACTATATAGTGAAGAACCCTTAAAAGGATGGGAAAAACATAAAACAAAAATAAGAAT
>JAJONR010012443.1:0-22292 GCA_029582245.1 Solanum etuberosum | reverse complement strand
CCCCCCCCCCCCCCCCCCCCCGAAGAATTCGAGGAACAATGAAGAGGCTAACCTGGGAATAGTCATTCGAAAAACAAGCTTCTCATATTCATCCAAAAAAGTAGGCCACTCCATATCATCTGTGTTGAATTTCATTTTTCAACTTTCTTCAGCACACGAAAGACCAAAAAAGAGGATAAAATTGACAAAAAATTCAAAACCCCTTTCTCAGAAATGAGAAATTTCTTCACTGAAATAGAATTCCCTTCAACTTTCTTCAACAACAGAGACAAAAACAAGATCAAAGGGAAGAAAATGGAGGTGGGTTCGGTTTTAAGCAAGCAATTTCAAAATCCCTTTTACAGAAATAAGAAATTTCTTCACTGAAACAGCTCAATTCCACCATTAACTGTTGAATTTCCTTCAGCACCGAAGACGGAAAAAAAGGATATTAATGAAAAAATTGAAGAAGGATTTGGCTTCAAAACAAACAATTTCAGAACCCCTTTTCAGTAAATAAGAAAATTTCCTCACTGAAATAGCTCAATTCCACCATTAACGACCTTGAAAAATCCTTCTACTTCTCTCTCTAAAGAGTAAAAATGGCGTTTTTAGGTTATGAGTATTTTTTTTTTGTTCATTTTCCTTCTTTGTATATACCCCTATTTTAATGGAGTTATTATTATTATTATTTTTTGCTAATTATTCACTTTTAATTATTTGACTATGTTTTTTATTTTTTATTTTAAAGAATTAGTTGACTATGGAAAAATATATATTATATTTGACATTTTGATTAAATATTTTTTTATATTTCAAGGTCTTGACTCTAGCAAAGGGTGTGTATAAGTGAGTATGTCACATGCCATGCCTAATCTTGTTTTTTTTTAAAAATAAAATAATAATTGTCGTATTCGAATTAGTTTACGTGTATCTCGATAAATTTTATGAGATATCTGTCATTTCTCAGCAATATCAGATACCAAGTTACTCTATCTTAGCCTCGCAGATGAGAAAAAATCACCTAGTATTAATTATCTCTGAAATTTGAACGCGAGACCTAGTAATCTTCTTGACTACTAGGTCACACCCTTGAAGTTATGACTAATCTTGTTTTGCCTACCTTAACCTAATTGAAAATTTGATATGAAAACTTTTGGCTTATGATAATCCTATTAGAGTTTCATGTCTTTTTCTTTTACGATAACGACAATAATAATATATTTAGAATAGTCTCATTAATGAAATTTGAAAAAGTTTAAATATACGCAAATTTCACTCTTATCTTTACGAATATAAAGAGACTATTTTTGAAAATCTGTCACGATTTAGATAACACATATCACTACACATTTTACCATATGAAAGAGAAATATATTTTTGGAAATAAAATAAAATAATATCCTATGTAATGCAAAAAATATTTAAATAATTTCTAGTAAATTGATTGGATCATAATTCATAAATGACTTTTTGGTGGGGCAAATTTCCACCTAAGACGCCACGTGGACCATTTAAAATGGGTTGCTTTACTTGCTATCCACTAAATTAGAATCCAGTGAACTGTCAATACAGAAAGTACACTTAAATCGACGTGGATTTGGATCCACGTGGCAGCTCAGGGACACTTCATCTTTTTAAAAATAAATATTAAATAAAAATAAAATAATTATCAAAAGTTGTTGGGACTAACCGATTGTTTTTTTTTTTTTTTATGTAATTGTAAAATTTTATTTCAAAAGAATTAGAGATTTTATAGTCGAATTCACATAAAACAATGTTAGTTCAATCCTTTACTATTCGAATCAAGACAAATAAAATGAAACACAAAGAGTTAATTAAAGATAATTATTGATTATAATTATGAGACTACCACGTCAACATGAACTAGGGTAAAGATAGTTTTCAGTTTTTAAATTTGATAGAACGTGATAGAACCCGATGAAATTTTGGTTCACGCCACAAAATTTTATAGTTAAGTATTAAACGCTTTCTAATATAGACTACAACTCTATACATAAGATTTGAACATGATTTGAAGGTCATAAATAATAGTACTTGTTTTACAATTAATTAACACATATCCGGAGTATATTTTTTTTTGTAACAAGTACGAATATAATTATTTGGTTTAAGGTGTACTAATTACGTACTTTCACATATATATCTAACTAATTATTTTATATTATATTTTATTATATATATGCTATGCTTCATGCTGTTACTGTATCATTGACTTGTTTAGACAGGCTGAATTCATTTCACTGACTAATTAATTACTAAAAAAACATGACATTAATTAATTAGGTGTTTGGTGGACATATCATGGTGTGTGATTTTTGCATGTCCCATTTACAAATTTATATTTTGTACATTCATAATAAAAAAAATTATGATTATATCACTTAAAAAATAATTACATGTAATTCTGTTTAGAAGCGAATTCAGAATTTGAAAATAAAACGGAAGAATCACTATCTTCGACAATTAACAAATCATTATCACAATATATAATTTAAATTTTTAGCTTCTTTTATATACTAGTATTATATAGCATTTTAAAAACATCGAGAGAGAACACATTCATGCCTCTTGATAAATCAAAATGTCAACAATATAATAGTATGTTTTTATTTATATTCTATAGAATTATTCAATTTAATTTTGTCATGTAATACAACTACATGAGCATTACTTGAAACATTTACGTGCAATCACGTTCTTTTCTCAAGCTCCTCTATAACTCAAATTATTAAATTAAAAATTCAAATCCAATCCTAATAAGTACTATGTCGGTTATCTTAAGTTTGTGCGGCTTTGAACTAATCGATTTGATTATTTTGAATTTTTCGGTATGAGTCTATAAATTCATGAATTTGTCCTTCTTATAATATATTCATGTCAAATTGCCTTAGTAATTTCTCATCCCCCCACAATCATCCGGATAAAATGTTCATTCAAGTAATGACCGTTATCGAGAGAAAGTTTATCTATATATATAGTTAGCTAATGAATTTAGTACCTGGTATATAAATTTATGTCTTATCTATAGCGATAAATATAAAGTTCGAAAAATTTGAATTTACGTATATAGATCTAAGTCTCAAATTCAAGATCCAATCCAAAATTTGAAATGGTTAAATGTGAAATTTTGAATTTAATTTGTAATTCAAAATTCCAAATAAAAAATCATTTTAAGAAAGTTATATGACCATTTTTCACGAACGAACACTACCTATTAGGGCATCTCCAACCCAAACACCAAATTTTACACCAAAAATGAATATTTTTCTCTCTCTTTATTATTATATTATTATTTCTTATTTCATTTATATTTTCTTATTTCATAAAACAAATTCTTTCTAAAACATCCACCATATATAATTCATATTATTTTCTTTTATAGTCTTTTAATATAAAATTATTTTATACCATAATTTTTTAAATAATATAAATTGCTAGCAAATATTATACATTATACGTAATAATGGATAATACAAATAAAAGTGAAATCATTAATGAAATACAATTAAATAAACATTACATAATTGAAAAAAATATTTTAAATTCTACATAAATATTCAACTTTCAAGATCACTACGGTGCTCCCATAAATGCTCTATTAATGCATTACGTAGTTCAAAATGAATATTCAACTTTTAAAATTACTATGTATTTTATATTTCAATTACTACTTTGTTCAATGTTTATTATTTTCGGTTATTTTTAAGTACATTGTATTATTTGTTTAATAATTTATATGTTTGCATTTTTAATTTTTGTGAAAGTTAATTGTAGTTATATCCAATTATAATTTATAGTAAAATTAACATAAATTTAATTTTTTTTAAAAAGTCATATATAGAAAAATTAATTTATAAAAAAAGCTAACTTTTATATCTAAAATTAATATTATAAAAATATTACATAAAAAATAATTAAATATACAAGAGATTTAATTAAAACATACAATTTATATAATATTTAATTAAAAGTTTTGTATAATGAAATAATATTAAAATATTCAATAAAGTGAATTGGTGTGATGACTAATGTTACACCAAATTTGGTGTAACACTATTCACACACCAAAATTGTGTAAAATTTGCTGTTGGGTTGGAGCTCCAAAACATCAAATTTTACACCAAATCCCAAATTTTACACCAAATAAGGATTTGGTGTAAAATTTGATGTTGGGTTGGAGATGGTCATATACGTCGTTATAAAAAAAATAAGCAAGTACCCAAATTTGCTAATTTTTAAAATATAAAACTATTTTTAAAATAAATAAACTATACTCCTATAAAAGCTACTTTTCATTTTTAAATTCAAACTTTGAAAATAATAATAATAATAAAAAAATAAAAAATATTCAAACTTTGAAAAACTTTAATGACAACCCGACAACAAAAATTAAAAAGTAGTTGCGGCTGTTCACTTTCCCGCTTTGCTTAAAAGATTTGGCGGGAAATGACGTGGCATCGTTCTTCACTCGATAATCATAAAAAATTGTGATAGAGTGATAAATATTTTTTCATATTTAATTAGCAAAATGATAAGTACTCTTCCATTATTAAGTGAAGATATCATACTCAAATCTTGAGTATGAAATCGTCTTTAACAGTAAACACTTTATCTTCAAAATGAGATTTTTCGATTTGAGAGACCCAAAAAAGGGAAGTGAGGTGGCATGGGTAGCATTGTAAAAAGATGTTTTTTTATCCACATAAAATTATGACATGGATTTTTAAAACTTTTTTGTTGCTTGTGGATAGCAAAATAGAATTTTGAAAAGGCAAAACAAAGAACATCCACAATTACAATGGCTTTTATAAGAAACCAAAGGGTAAGAGGAATATAAGTTTACAATTTGTGGTTTATGTGGATACTTGACACGTGGATGCCAGCTCAGATTCCATGTTATTTTAAATGATTTCTATATTCCTTATAATTGAAATGTATAAAACATGTGGATGCTAGCCATATTAATTTTTTGGAAAAGACATAAATTCCCTCTTAAACTTGTCACGAAAAGTCAGTTATACGATTATACTATTGTGATGATCTATTACACACCTGAATTACTTAAAAGTGAATTTATTTCAATCCTGACGCACATACGACCAGTCACATGATGAGAAAGTGTTTCACACTCGCGCCACGTCATCACCATGTCACTGCCACATCAATAATTACGTCAGATTTTTTAAAAAAAAATCCATGTCACCCAACTTCTTCTTCTTCCCTATACACCATTAAACCCACCATTAAATCACTACCATTGTTGCTATTATCATCAAATTCACTTCTCCACCACCATAGATTTCACCACCCATAATCAAATTTACCATCGGAATATTCCACAACCATTGCGATCATAAAAAAATTGATAACAAACATCATAAATTTAACTAAATTCACCATCGAAACCATATCACTATCATTGAAATTCATCACAATCATAACCATAAATTCACCATCCACATCAAAATCACGAGTTTCATTGTCATTATCGAAATTAAAAGTCATACCACCACTAATTTTTCACCCATCACCAAACCCACCACAAAAATTATCACAATATACAAATTTCATTTAAGTTCAAAGAGGAGAATTGTAAAACTTGTAATATTTATTTGCAAAGATTTTAGTCAGACAATTGAAAAACTAGTGCTCGATTTACTATTACTGATTTTGAAGAAAATCTAATAGGAATTTTTTTGAGAGAGAAGAAAGATGTATGAACATACATTAAAAAATTGAATTTTGTGCAAAAACCTAGAAATTTTTTACACAAAAAAAACAAGATCTGAAAATTTTCTTATTTCAAATGTTCACAATCAACCAAAAAACCACAAAAATAAATTGAATAATCCGTTCTTGACTTGACGAATTTGATGTGGGAATAGTAAGGATTGACCAATTTTAGATGTCTCGCCGAATTTTTTTCCGAACAGTGAACATAATTAATTGAACAACTTCGCGTTCTTTGTGATGAATTTCTATCCCGCAATGTTGTTTTCTATTTTTCTCTTGAAAATTTATCATGAAAAAAAATTATTTTTCACATTAGCCATAGCAAAAAGAGTGTTTGTGATAAAAAAAAAATGGAGGAAGAAGAAAGGTAGGGTAACGTGAAGGAGAAGGGTGGGGGTGGAAAACAAATTGCCTTTTTTTTTTTTAGTCAAACGTGCATTTTTTTATTTTTTATTTAATCTTATTTCCATGTCAGCTTTGATTGTGGTATTAAATTCACTTTTGAATAGTATAAGTGTATAATAGGTCGCCTCAATAGTTTAAGCGTGTAATTGACTTTTCGGTACAATTTCAGGGGTGAATTTATGTCTTTTCTCTTCTTTTTTTCTTCTAATTTATATTTTAAATATTCGAGTTGTGGAATTAATAATAATATTTTTATTAGGATAAATTGCCTACATTTTATTTTTATTTGGTATTTGATACTTAATTAATTTAATTGCATAAGGGAAAATTAATTTTGAGAATAAATATTTTCTATTAAAGGTAATTTTATTTTTATGAATCAAATTTGAAATTTCTAATAAAGAAATTTTAAAAGTATTTATCATATTATAACAATATTTGTCGGTGATACTGACAATGTTTTCATATAAAGTGAGTAGAAAAATTAATATTTTTATTTTAATTTGAATAAAAACATGTGTTTCAGGGGACCTAATGATTTGGGCTTGAAACTTTCATGTTGGAGATCTAACCCTTTATCATCGAAAGCAAAGAGTTTGCCTTCTAAATCGAGCTTGTCACACGCTTGCATAATGTAGATTATCTCTCCTTTGTGATTTGTGGCATAGGAGTGAATTTTTTTCCCTATTTAGATTTTTTGGTCGATCATCTGCTAACACTCCATGTCTTACCTTGATTGAACTACCTTTTAAACTTTTTTATATTTTATGCCGTTTCAGTCGCATTTCAAAAATTTATCTTTAAATATTTTTTTTATCTTAAAATTTGATTAAATTCTTCAAATATTTTTAAATTTTAAAAATTGGCTCAAATCCGTTTGACGTAATATAAAGGAATTAACTTGGTGTCATTTGACATTTGAGTGTACACGAATAAGTATATAAACTTATATAGAATTGAATAACGTGGTCTCATTTGACACATGCATTATATAGACATACACGTTCTACTTGATACTTAAGTGATAATTCACATTTTTATGCCATATAAAACACGTATGTTACTTATTCAATTTTATACAAATTTTACATGTGTCTTTTGAGAATAGCTGATGCTAAGTTAAATAAACATATTTATGTATTAGGTCCATTTTGGGAGAAATTTCATGTTTGCTCCCAAAAGATCAATTTTTTACCAAGTAAAATGCATGTTCGAACCCAATTTTAATAACTCATTTTTTTTCAAGTTTCAACTTTAAAATCTATCGAAAAAATGGGAGCTAAATAAGGTCATGAATCTCCCCAGGTCTTCTCTGTATTTACCAACTTTATGAATTGAATATATATTTTGTTTTTCCTAATCACATGTTTGCTCAATTGCCTAAATGAATCCCTTTGCTATGTGAATGATCTTTTTACTATAATTTCGAATCAATATGATAGTTGCCCGTAAGGTGTTTGTGTAATTGCCTAAATGAGTCCTTTTGTTGTGTGAATGATTTTGTACTGTAATTATGGTTGAGACCTATTTGTTTACCTTGTTAAATGGTGGGAAGTTGAAATTTACATGACGCGGTAGATGATTTAGTGCATAGCGTAACTCTAGTAGTGTTGCTCAACTTAGACTGTACATTGTGAGGAACAAAAAGCAACCTTTGTTTATTAAGTCCAATACGATCGAACGATTACAGTGGCGGAGCCAGAAAATTTATGGCTGTCAAAATAAAACAAAAAAATATTGTGCTATTTTGGGTTCAAACCCGGAACTCCTTCATTCAAATGGACACCCATTACCAATGCGCCAAAGGCATAGCTTTTGTCAAGGGTGTCCAACTTTAAATATATATCCTTTAAATGTAGAATTTGACATATATATACAATGTAATTTTCCGACGAAAGGTATCCCTGGGTTGGCTATAGCTACGCTCCTAGATACGGAGCATGAAAGAATTCAACAACAAATTGGGAAAACAAGGGTAAAGAAACCATCAAAGACAAAATCTAGAAGAGTGAGTAGTAGAGGAAGACTCGAGATGAAATCACTAAAGAAAGTTGAGACCTGGATGACAATTGTTAAGAGCTATGTAGAAAGCAATCGAATAATAGTGAAATTGACTTAAGAGATGAAGAAACTAAAAGTGTACCTCTAGGAGGAAATTCTGGACACAATATATATTTCTTTATATAAAAGCGATTACAAGTTATTGAGTTCTATTGAAGATAATAAAAAGGGAAAAAGAAATAAGTCAATGGGGATTATATACATGCCATCAATTCTCTATGTTACGAAAAACACAACACTATACCCTATTTGAAGCTAAGATTTGTTACACATGAGATGATTTGGAAGAACTTGCTCCACATACTAGAAGTTGAATCTTGATCTTCTTTAACCTCCCCACAACGTCTTTCATGTCAATCCTTTCTTTAGGAGATTCAGCACAACAGTCCATTGCCACTTTCATGATTGATACCATCCAATCTTTATTTTTCATCAAGTGTTTGTCCTGTGGCGTTATTAAGTTGGCATCCACAACTTCCATTACTGCATGTGGGAGTGAATTGCTCACCCACTGCTTTAAGCTACGATCTCCATCAAACATTTCATCGCTAGGCTTTGTCCTTGTAAATATCTCCATCAACATGATCCCATAACTATAAACATCGCATTTTGTTGACACTAGTCCCTCCCGTCCATACTCTAGAATTAGTCGATTCTTAAATTCAGCATTTACTGGTTGAAAAAGTAAAATAGAAAATATTGAAAAAGCAATTAATTGAAAGATTACTTACCTGGCGCAATATAACCCAATGTTGCTAAAGTTTTAGTGTATGAAGCACTCTCATCTTCAGAAAGCAGTTTTGAAATGCCAAAGTCACTTAGGTGGGCAACCATATCCTCATCCAACAAGACGTTACTAGGCTTCAAATCACAGTGAATCACAGGCAATGAGCAGCCATGGTGGAGATATTCCAATGCACATGCCACATCTATCATTATACTCAGCCTCTGCTTGATGTCTAAGAAGTAGTTGTGCGAATATAACCACTTATCGAGGCTCCCATTAGGCATGTACTGAAGTACCAAAGCCTTAAATTCATGGTTGGAACAACTAGTGATGACTTTGTTGAGATTCCTATGGCGAAGGTTGCGTAAAACTTGGCATTCTGTATCAAAACTCCTAAATGATGCTTGCAATTGCAAATTGAACACTTTAGCTGCAATAAGAGTCCCATCTCTGAGGATTCCTTTGTAAACAGAGCCGAAACTCCCAGAACCAATCAAATTGCTCTCGCTTAGTGAATCAGTTGCTTGGAGCAATTCATAGTATGAAATTCTTCCTCTTGTTGAGATGACATACGATGAACCAGTTGTTTGTTGAGGATCAGTTCTTTTACCTTTTATATACCTTAACCATACAAGCAGAAAGGCAATAGGAATTAATACAACGAGTATTCCAGCCAGTAGAATTAGAAGTACTTTTTTCCTCTTTGATCTATGCTTTGAAGCACTAGTGTTGCATTGCGGAACATGGAATCTTGGAGAACCACACAATGCTTCATTGGACATGAAAGACTGACTGGCGAGGTTCTTGAAGGGACCGTCGGAGGGGATTTCACCAACCAATTTGTTGAATGAAACATTGAAATACTTGAGATTTTGAAGCTTCTCCATAGACTTGGGAATTAATCCTGAAACATTGTTCTGAGAAAGGTCTAGGAATTCCAAAGCTGACATGCTGCTCATTGATCCAGGTATTGATCCTTGCAATTTATTGTCTCTCAAAGAAAGGTGTATGAGATTCTGCAAGTCACCAATTTCTCCGGGTATGCCATTTGAGAGTGTATTCATTGATAGATCCATATAAATTGCAGCCTTTAGGTTTCCAATTTCCGGAGGTAATGAGCCACCCAAGTTGTTTGAGGATAAGTCTAACTTCAAGAGATTTTTGAGGTTCCCTAAGCTTGCTGGTATGTTTGAATGCAATTTGTTGGAACCTAGAAATATCTCCTGAAGGAAACTTAAGTTCCCCAAACAATTAGGAAGAGATCCCGAGTGTTGATTTTGAGTTAAGTCTAAATAACCCAAGTTCTGCAATTTACATAGATCGTCTCCAATAAATCCAGAAAGGTTGTTCTGACTCAACTTAAAGCTCTGGAGGAATCTCAAATTGCTAATTGTTGCGGGAATTGATCCAATTATGTCATTTTCAGCAAGGTACAGGCTTAACAAGCTGCTTAGGTTCCCAATTTCTTTTGGAATTTCGCCTTTAAGTTTGCAACCAGCAGCGTTAAACTGTACAAGAGAAGTACTGGAAAGGTTTCCTAAAGAGACTGGAAGAACACCATTTAGAGGGTTCAAAGATAGAGAAATAGATATTAATTCTCTACAATTTGATAAGGAAGTCAAGAAGCTTGACGTAGTGTCGCTCATTAAATGGTTTCCCTCCAAGACTAGGTACTTCAGATAAGTCAAATGTCCAAGAGAGGTTGGAATCAAACTGGTGAGTTTGTTTTCAGAAAGGTCTAAATAAATGAGTTCGGAACAATTGGAGAGTGAATGAGGTATAGTCCCAAAAAGATTTAGGAGACCTAGATAAAGACCTTCAATGTTGGGTAACATAGAACCTATGTTTAATGGGAGGGTTCCTGTCAGATTATTTCCTTCAAGTTCAATGGATCTTAGCCCTGATATGTTGAAGATCTCCGTTGGAAGTGAGCCGGCAAACTTGTTGGAACCCAAAACAATTTCAACCAACTCAATGAGATTGCCAACCTCTCTCGGTATTTCACCTGCCAATGTAGGTATGGAGATATAATTAAGGAACAACTTGTCATGATTGTACTTTGTTAGTTCACTCATAGCTAGCTAGCTGTAATAACATACCTGTAAGCATATTTTTACCAAGATATAGAAACTGTAATTTGGTCAAGTTGCCAAGCTCCTCTGGCAAGTGTCCAAAGAGATTGTTGTCATCCAATGACAACTTCTGCAATGAGGAGATATTGAATATGGAGATTGGGATACGACCGGTAATCTGGTTTGCCATTAGATCTATCTCCACCAAATTATCAAGATTCCCGATTTTTTCTGGAATTCTCCCTGCAAAAGAAAAATTATGTGATGGAGAAGTTTCAGGAAGTAGTTAGTTAGAAGTAAAAACCACAAGCTAGTATTCAACGCCAAACCTTTGAAATGGTTATTTGCGAGATAAAACATCTGCAAATTACTTAACTGTCCAATTTCACTATGTATGGCTCCATGAAACCCGTTATAAGATAAGGACAATATTTGAAGTTTCGAACAATTTGGCAAGCTTAGAGGCATATGGCCACTTAGCTGGTTTAAACTTAGATCAAGCTCTTTAAGCATCGGTAGACCATCACACATATCAAGAGGAGGATTTCCTGATATGGTATTATTTGTAAATGCAATGAGTTCAATTTCAGAAATGTTGAAGATTGCGACTGGTATGGAACCTGTAAGTTGATTATATTGTATTGACAAAACTTTTAGGTTTTTAAGTTCTCCAATCTCTTTTGGAATGTTTCGTTGAAGGAAATTGAAAGAAAGATCTAAAGTCATCAACATTGAGGCGTTTGAGAGAGACGAAGGGATAGAACCAATAAACTTGTTGCCAAACAAGCTTAAACGCCTTAGATTTTCAAGATTTCCAATCTCTTCTGGTATCTGCCCCCCTAAGGAATTGTATGTCAAATCCAAAGTTTTGAAGTGTGGAAATGTTAAAAAATAAAGAGGGGATGGAACCATTTAAACTATTATTCCTTAGAGTCAGAACTTGAAGTTGGTGTAAGAACCCGAACCATGAAGGAACCTCTCCACTGAAGTTGTTAAAACTAAGTCTAACAAACCTTAACCGACGCAAGCCTGCCATTTCTTGAGGCAAATTTCCATAGAAATTGTTGCTACTCAAGTCAAGAGAAACCAGAAATGTGAGATTTCCGAAATCAGGAGGAATTCTGCCTGTAAGGGCCATGTTGGAAATATTCAATGTCTTCACTCTTTGGTGGCGAGAACCACAAGTGACTCCGACCCAATGACAAACAGAAATAGCCGCGGACCAATTTTCATCCAACAAGTGAAAGGGGTCCGAACTAATTTGGGATTTCAAGGAAAGAAGAGTTGATTGATCAGTTGTAATGTTGGTGTGAGTCATGGCTACACAAGCCACAACCAAGTGAAACAACATGATTGATATTAAAAGAAAAATGTTGAAGGCTTTCTCCATTACTACTTTAGAAATTAGAAAGAATTAGGTGTGGCTAGTTACAATGAGGCTTAGAGACTATATATAGTGATCAATTTATCTCCATTTTATGGAAATCTCTAGTCTCATTTGACAGGTTGAAAGTCTTTATTTGACAATTATACCCTTGCTGTTTGTGCACTTTTAAGTAAAAAATACTAAGACAACAAAGAGAATTAGGTAATTATAACTCTCAATATCCTCTCTATATTTGACAACCACAACAATCCCTTTCCTATGAAGTATATAATCCAAATTTAGTCTGTAGATATTTAGTTTCATAACTATTTGAATAGTGAAAGCTGAAGTGACTAGTTTAGAATTTGTATTTTGATTTTTTGACTTGAATGTGGTTGAAGAAATTTCTGTATCATAAAATTTAAAAATAAAATTAAGTGTTGAAAATTTTACCATAACTATATAAGAATAAAACAAAGGTATATAAGATATCATGATATCTCATATATGAATTACCTGTAACACCCTTACGACGCAATCACGAAAAATGAACATTTTGTAATCTGTTAGAAATTAACTCATTGGAAATATTCAACAGATTTTTTTTCATAAATACCATATATCCCACGGCATTTTGACAGAGAAACATAATAATTCATTGAAACACCCAAAGACTTGTCTCAGTAAGACAAGTCTTGTTTTTTGTTTTTCTCCCCAAGTCTTCATTGGCATTTTCATCCTCCAAATTTAGTTCCATAACTAATTGATACTGTCAAACAGTGGCGGAGCAATGTATAAATAGTGTAATTTCCCATTGAAAAGGTTCGGATGAATCCCCTAGCCCCAAGCTAGCTCGGCCCCTGCAGTCAAAGCTGTGTAGTGTATTTTGTAGTTAATAACTTGTATATGGTTGAAGAATGTGATTATTTAACTTTTCCTAATTATCACATAATTTTTTGATAGTAAAATTTATCCAACTTTGTTTAAGTGCCATATAAAAGGTCTAGTTTTTGTTTTCTCCTAATGACTTTCTGTGATACGAAAGACGGTGACCAGCTTTCGTAGTACTTAGTTATAGTTGAGTAAATTTTTCCGTAACAAAAAATAGTTTAGTGATTTTAACATAATAAAGTGAAAAACACTATGAAATTAACCCCTAGTATTAGGCTTTTGATCTTTGCCCAAATTTCACTCAGCTTAACCCTTGTCGCGCAACTGAACTCTCGCCGTATTGCATTGTGGCATTCATTCGAGCTAGGAAGCCTGCTAGTCGCACTAAAAACTTGAAGTCGTGTCTTGAAGGCTTGCCTCTGACCCGCAACCTAAAAACAACACTAAGACGTTCCATTTCCATTTTTTTTGGTTAAAAGCATCACATAGTATAGCGATAATGCCCAATCCGCAGCTGCGGAGTCCGTCTTCTGTTCCTAACTCCTCCCCAGGTAGTTCTCAATGTTTGGCACTTTCCATACTTCATGGGTGAAACATCAAAAAATTCGCTCATGATCAAGTCCATTTTTAATTAATTAACGGCTGAGCGATTTCATGACCTGAGTTTTCCTTAACTAGCTGACCATACTTCGTAACCTTGGCCTCCCTTTCTTTATAGTTTTCTAGTTCGACTAAGTGAATAAAATCAATTATGCAGAGTGTGAAGAAAATCCAATTGGTTAATCTGATTCTTCAAATGGCAGAACATCATCAGGTATGAAATCTCTCGAACTCTTCTCTATATTACTAATGATTAAACTCTGCTGCTACTGTGTGTTGTCTATATTTTTTGGGTGTATTCAGTTGTCCAAGTAACTGGTTTTGAGTCTACGTATATTGTTGCCCGTAAAGTTATGTGTGAATGATTTTGTACTGTAATTATGGTTGAAACATGTCTGTTGTGAACAAATGATGTGCGTCAATTAAGGACATGTCTACTATCAAGCTATTGCTCGGATTCTTCAAAAATGTCGATGGATGCGTGTTAGATCCTTCAAAAGTAGTGCGTTTTTGGAGGATCCAAATCAAATGGCGGCATCATTTTTGAAGAGTCCAAGCAACATAGCTATGAAGAAACATGGTTTCTTGACCTATAGAAAAGCCAAAAATGTAAATACACCAAGAAACAATAAATAATTTTCCTGGACCTCCTTAAAATGTTTTTAATTAAGCTACTCAAGATATCTACAGAACTTTAGTAGGATAGATAATCGATTGATATTTTCTGGTTAATGGTCAAGAATGTGATCTGTTTGTGCAAAATGTAATCAGATTTCTATGATTCATAATATATTCGAGACATATTCATACAACTCTACGTGCACATACAGATAATTGGTACGTACTTCTAACTATGTCATAATAAAAAGAGAAAATTGTTTGTCTTCTTGAAATAATTCTTTCTTTATCCTTTCTATACTAGCAAAAAGCCATCTTTGCTGATTGAGCCCCAAAACAAACAAACATAAAAGAATTCGACAACAATTGTCGAGATGAAACCACTAAGGAAAGTTGAGACCAGGACATGAGAAATCATACGACTAAAAAGCAAATAAAAAAAAGGAACCACGGTGAGTCGTGCATTTTCTAGTGACAAACAACCTATTCTTAAAAAAAGAAGTAAATGGCCAAACGGCCGTTTGGATGAGTCGTCAGAAAAAATAGTTTGTCGCTGGAATTCAAGCGATTTGTCCATTTTGGTATTTCTCCAAAAGGATTGTCCGTTTTGGCATTTTCTATCCAAAATGTGGCCCTTTTGGCTGCGGACTCCAAAACTATAGCTTATTTGAAGCTAAATAACATTGCTAACGTTTGTTACACATGGATGATTTGCAAGAGAAGTTTCTTACAAGAGCATGGTCAACATGCAAGAAGTTGAATCATGATCTTCTTTAACCTCCCAACAACATCTTTCATGTCAATTCTTCCTTTAGGAGATTCAACACAACAATCCATTGCCACTTTCATGATGGATACCAAACAATCTAACTTTCTCATTAAGTGATTATCATGTGGCGTTATTAAGTTGGCATCGATAACTTCCATTATTGCCTGTGGGAGTGAATTGCTCACCCATTGCTTCAAGCTAAAATCTCCATCAAACATTTCATCACTAGGCTTTGTGCGTGTAAATGTTTCCATCAACATGATGCCATAACTATAAACATCGCATTTTGTTGACACCAATCCCTCCAATCCATACTCTACAATCAGCCAATTTTTAAAGTCAGCATTTAAGAGAAGTATTCAAAAGCAATTAATTAAGAGAGTACATACCTGGTGCAATATAGCCCAATGTTGCTAGAGTTTTAGTGTATGAAGCACTCTCATCATCAGAAAGCAGTTTTGAAATGCCAAAATCACTTATGTGGGCAACCATATCCTCATCCAACAAGATGTTACTAGGCTTCAAATCACAGTGAATCACGGGCAATGAGCAGCCATGGTGGAGATATTCCAACGCACATGCCACATCTATCACTATACTTAGTCGATGGTTGATGTCTAAGGAGTAGTTGTGCGAATATAACCACTTATCGAGGCTCCCATTGGACATGTACTCAAGTACCAAAGCCTTAAATTCAAGGTTGGAACAACTAGTTATGACTTTGGTGAGATTCCTATGACGGAGGTTGCGCAAAACTTGACATTCTGTATCAAAGCTCTTAAATGTCGCTTGCAATTGCAGATTGAAAACTTTAGCTGCAATAGGAGTCCCATCTCTGAGGATTCCTTTGTAAACAGAGCCGAAACTCCCAGAACCAATCAAATTACTCTCACTGAGTGAATCAGTTGCTCGGAGCAATTCATAGTATGAAATTCTTTCTCTGGTTGAGACGACATAGGATGAATCAACTGCTTGCTTTCTTTTACCTTTTATATACCTTATCCATACAAGCAGAAAGGCGATAGGAATTAATACAACTAGTATTCCGGCTAGTAGAAATAAAAGTACCTTTTTCCTCTTGGATCTATGCTTTGAAGTACTATTGTTGCAATGCGGAACACAAAATCTTGGAGAACCACACAATGCTTCATTGGACGTGAATGACCGACTGGAGAGGTTCTTGAAAGGACCGCCAGAGGGGATTTCACCAACCAATTTGTTGAATGAAACGTTGAAATACTTGAGATTTTGTAGCTTCTCCATAGACTTGGGAATTAATCCTGAAACATTGTTCTGAGAAAGGTCTAGAAATTCCAAAGCTGACATGCTGCTCATTGAGCCAGGTATTGATCCTAGCAACTTGTTGTCTCTCAAAGAAAGTTGTATTAGATTCTGCAAGCCACCAAGTTCTCCGGGTATGCCATTTGAGAGTGCATTCATTGATAGATCCATATATATCGCAGCCTTTAGGTTTCCAATTTCCAGAGGTAATGAGCCACCCAAGTTGTTTGAGGATAAGTCTAGCCTCAAGAGATTTTTGAGGTTCCCTAAGCTTGCTGGTATGTTCGAATGCAATTTGTTGGAACCTAGAAATATCTCTTGAAGGAAAGTTAAGTTCCCCAAACAATTAGGAATAGATCCTGAAAGTTTATTTTGAGTCAAGTGTAAATAGCCTAAGTTCTGCAATTTACATAGATCTTCTCCAATATATCCAGAAAGTTTGTTTTGACTCAACTTAAAGCGCTGAAGGAATCTAAAATTTCTAATTGTTGCGGGAATCGATCCAGCTATGCCATTTCCAGAAAGGTCGAGGTCTACTAAGCTGCTTAAGTTCCCAATTCCTTTAGGAATTTCCCCTTTAATTCCGCATTCAAAAGCTCTAAACCATAGAGGAGAAGCACTGGAAAGGTTTCCTATAGAAACTGGAATCACTCCATTCAGAGGGTTCAAAGATAAAGAAAGAAATTCTAAATCTCTACAATTTGATAAGGAAGTCAAGAAGCTTAACTTAGTGTCACTTATTATATAGTTTCCCCCCAAGAATAGGTACTTGAGTTGAGTCAAATATCCAAGAGAGGTTGGAATCATACCGGTGAGTCTGTTTACAGCAAGGTCTAGATGAGTGAGTTTGGAACAATTGAAGAGAGAATGAGGTATAGTCCCAAAAAGATTTAAACGACCTAGATAAAGAACTTCAATGTTGGGTAACGTAGAACCCATGTTTAACGGGAGGGTTCCTGTCAGATTATTGGAAGTAAGTTGAATTGTTTCTATCCCTGATATGTTGAAGATCTCTGTTGGAAGTGAACCAGTAAACTTGTTGAAACCCAACTCCATTTCAGCCAACTCAATGAGATTGCTTACCTCTTTCGGTATTTCACCTGTCAATGTATGTATGGAGATATAATTAAGCAACAACGTCTAATGATTTTAAACTTTGTTAGTTCACTCGTAGCAAGATAGCTGCAATAACTTACCTGTAAGCATATTTTCATTAAGAAGTAGATACTGCAATTTGGTCAAGTTGCCAACCTCCCCTGGCAAGGGCCCAAGGAGATTGTTGTCATCCAATGAGAGAAACTGTAGGGACGAGATATTGAATATGGAGATTGGGATACAATCGGTAATCTGGTTTGCCATAAGATTTATGTACACCAAATTATCAAGATTCCCGATTTCTTGTGGAATTCTCCCTGCAAAAGAAAAATTATGTGATTGAAATTTTTCAGGAAGTAGTTAGTTAGAAGAAAAAAAACCACAAGCTAGTATTCAATGCCATACCTTCAAAATGGTTATTTTCGAGAGACAAATCCTGCAAATTACTTAAATGTCCGATTTCACTATGTATGGGTCCATCAAACTTGTTATCAGATAAAACAAAGTTTTGAAGTTTCGAACAGTTTGGCAAGCTTAGAGGCATATGACCATGTAGCTCGTTGAAACTTAGATAAAGCACTTTCAGCATTGGAAGTCGATCACACATATCAGTAGGAAGATCTCCTGATAAGGTATTATATGAAAATCCAATGACTTCAATTCCAGAAATGTTGAAGATCGAGAATGGTATAGAACCTATAAGTTGATTAGCTTGTATTGCCAAAACTTTTAGGTTTTGAAGTTCTCCAATCTCTTTGGGGATGTTTCCTTCAAGGTAATTGACAGAAAGTTCTAAAGTCATCAACCTTGTGGCATTTGAGAGAGACAGAGGGATAGAACCGATAAGATTGTTACCAGATATTCGTAAAACCCTTAGATTTTGAAGATTTCCAATTTCTTTTGGCATCTGGCCCCCTAAGGAATTGTATGTCAAATCCAAAGTTTGAAGCGTAGAGAAATTAGAAAATGAAGAGGGAATGGAACCACTAAAACTATTATTCCTTAGATTCAGAACTTGAAGTTGGTGTAAGACCCCGAACCATGAAGGAACCTCCCCACTGAAGTTGTTAAAACCAAGCATAACAAACCTTAACCAATGTAGACGTGCCATTTCTTGAGGCAAATTTCCATAGAAATTGTTGCCACTCAAGTCAAGAGAAACAAGAAATGTGAGATTCCCGATATCAGGAGGAATTTTGCCTGTAAGAGCCATGTTGGAAATATTCAGCATCATCACTCGCTGGTGGAAAGAACCACAAGTAATGCCGACCCAATAGCAGACAGAAGTAGTTGGAGACCAACTTTCATCCAACAAGTGAAAGGGGTCAGAAATGATTTGGGATTTTAAAGAAAGAAGAGCTAATTGATCAGTGGTAATATTGGTGTGAGTCATGGCTAAACTAGCGACAACCAAGTGAAACAAGAAGAAAAAAGTGGTGGTGGCTTTCTCCATTTTAGTACTTTAGAAATTAGAAAGAACAAGGCATGGCTAGTTACAATGGGGCTATGAGACTTTAAATAGCAGTGATCAGTTGATCTCCATTTTGGTCTTCTTCTACATTTTCCTCTAAGGGGACCGTGTGACTTGACTAATGTTAGTAACGTTTTGTTGATCAAATCAATGTTTTCTTCAGCAAATAACAGCCTGGAATAGTAGTTAGTAGTATTAATCATCTTTTACATGTTTTTTTTTTTTTTTATGATTTTGAAGTAAATATTCTAAACATAGTCCATAGATATTTAGTTTCATAACGAAGAGGGATTTTGAAAAGTATAAAGGGGTAAATTAAGGATTTTGAATGTTTACAAGGTTAATTATACACAATTTTACAAAGAACTGTAGAATGAGTTATATGTGTTGAGTATCGGACGCAAGGGCAGAGCTAAATGAGTGAAAGGGGTTTAGGCCATTTCTTTTATGTATATAAGTTCTCTTGGTCCACAATAATAATGTTTGCATATATATGAAACATTTTTTCACCTATTTCTGGTCTCTTTTCAATTGCTTTACAAATGCCCCTACCATTTTTAGTTTCCTTTTATCTAATATGAAACCAAATGGTCAAGGATGAGTCCTTATTAATGATTTGGGCCCTGAATCCAATGAGGATTCTGTCCTCTTCGGCCTACTCGTCCACGTAGACAAGAGACTTGTCTGCGTCGAAGAGTTTTTTCAGCACACCTCAATTTTTCACCCTAACTCAACTCTCGGGTACCGATTCTAGTCACTAATTCGGGATCCAACTCCTGATTCTCGATTCGAGACCTGGCTCCCAACCTCAATTCGAGACCCAACTTTTGGGTTGGGTTGGTTTCGGATCCTAGTTTGGGTGTCGGGTCCTGGGTCAGGATTCGAGGTCAGATTTTAGGATTGGGTCCCGAGTTAGGTGTCGGGGTGAGGTTTCGACTTAGGTTTCAAAATTAGGTTTTGAATCGAGAGTCAAGGTCGGGTCCCAAGTCAAGTGTCGGGTATCAGGTCCCAGATTAATCTTCGTAGTCAGGAGTTGGGGTTGGATGTAGGGGTCAAATCCCGATTCGAAAGTCGGGTCCCAATTTGAAAGTCGAATTCCAGGTTGGGAGTTGGGGTCGAGTTGTCGAGGTCGGATCCTGGATCGTTTATTGTGTCGGGGTCAGATCTCGGTTTGGAACTCCTATCCCGAGTTAGGTGTCGGGGTCGGGTACAAGATCGGGAATCGGGTCCTAGGTCAAGATTCTAAATTGGGTCTTGATTTGGAAGTCGTATCCTAGGTCCGGAGTTGAGGTCGAGGTTGGGTCTTGGTTCGAGTGTCGAAGTCGGGTCCTAGATCTGGTGTCAAGGTAGGGTCCTAGTTCAAAAGTTGGATCCCAGATCGAGAGTCGAGGTCGGATCTCAATTTGGAAGTTGGGTGTTGGGGTTGGGTCATGCGTCGGGTGTCGGGGTCAAGTCTTGGGTTGGGTCTTGGGGTCCAATCCCCGGATCGATCATCGGGGTCGTGTCTCGATTCGGGTGTTGGGGTGGAGGTCAGGACTCAAGTCACATGTTGGGTATTGGGTTCGGATCCCGAATCGGTCATCGAGGTCGTGTGTTGGTTCAGGTGTCGGGTTCGGGTCAGAAATTAATCTCCTAAAAAGTATTTTCTAGTCTCTAGCCAATAATAAAAGATATTTTTTGAAAAATAATTTTCATTTACCAACCAAATACTAAATTTTTTTTTTCACTCACCAACCAAACATGAGAAAATAAGTCATAAATCAACTTGTTTTCCAAAAAAAAACATTTTCCTTCCTTCCAAACACATTCATTGATTGTCTCATTATACAATTGAATAAACAACAATACGAATCAATATGTCAAAAAGACAAGGCACTCGTAAAACACATTGGCTCCAAATGCATGTGTATTTCGTTTCTGGAATAATGTGACCTTCCAAACACAACACGTTGCACCCTCTAATCATATTTTCAGTTTACACCTTAAATCATTTCCACAACAGTATAATGTCTATACCCCAGTATATAATATTATTCACTTTAGTGTAAATAATGTATCAACCTTGTATACAAGTGTATATATAATACTAGCTTTCGAACACGTGCACGTGCGTTGCACGTGTAGATCGTGCTAATTAGTATAAATACTTCTAAAATATAAGTGTATGACGTGTAAAATACAAGCTCAAATCAATGAACAGTGAGCATATTCAACTGATATTATGATCATTGCAAGGCACATCATACAAAAATATTGTTATCAAGTGAATTTCAAAACAAATACTATAATGACTTCAATTATACTATTCTTATAATATAAGTATTCAACTTGTTAAAAGTTCTTTTTTTAATATGTTACAACACATAATTTAAATGACGACATTATAGTTATAAAAGATTTAAATGCCTTAAAGTTTCCGTCTTTTTTTTAAGGAATAATACCCTCAACTTTTTTTTACAGATGCATACATATCGAGAACTTGTCGTCGAAGGAGAGTGGTGTTTTGTAATAGCTGTAGAGAAATTCGATCAACATATGTCTTCCTTAGGATGGCTAGTAGTTCATTATCAATTTTATAGTCTAAACCTACAAAAAAAAGTATTTATTTGTTATAAAATAATCATTGTTTAAATATTTAATTGACATATATAAATAATAATTACATGTATATGTACCCTTCGTCTTCTTTGGCTCATTCAAAATTATTAATTTTGTCATCTGTAAATTTTGACAAAAGAAATTTTTTTCAAGTTATATACATATAATTGAATTATGAAATACAACACAATCATTTGTGAGATATTAACAGTATGGTAGAAAAAAGAAAACGATACTAAATCGTTAAATCGTTTGAGAGAGAATGAATAAGAAGCAAGGGATGAAGGGGAAGAGATCTTTCACTATTCGCATATGTAGCTGGACCCTTTTCCTAAGTATGAGTTGAGAGGATCAGAGGGATAAAAACCTATACTTACTCTTCTGACCTAGTCCAGGTGCTGATTCCAAGATAGGTACCATGAAATCAAGACCCCTCACTGCCACCATGTCATAAACCCTCCACATAAGACCGAAACGCACCAACAAAGGATCAGTGCGATCGATCTATAAACCAAAAATTATATGGTGCAAAAAATAAATGCATATAAAAAAAGATAACTTTGAATATATATATATATATATATATATATATATATATATAT
>JAJONR010012442.1:0-20943 GCA_029582245.1 Solanum etuberosum | reverse complement strand
GCCTTGAGACAGCAGAACAAGGCCACTCTTCTAAGTCACAACAGAGGATTTGCTTGGTTCTGGGAGTTGGAGTCCATTGGTCTGCATTTGTTTGTACATCCATTGCCAGTTTTCAGGTGTTACCTCACCCCCAAGAGATCGAATCACAGAACCACCGCTGCAAGAACCCACCCGGCAACATTCCTCCAGTGACAATCCCCTTACCAATCCATACAAAAACCCACTTGCAAACAGATCTCCTGCACCTGTAGCATCAGTAACTTTCGCTTCGCCAATTGCTGGAACACGCACAAACTGAAAACCAAAATAATACTTCATGTTTATAATCCTAATAACAATCACTAAGTAAAGATCACAAATTATCAACGAAAGAAGTCATTTTATGTGATACTCTTTCCTTTTTAGTCGATTAATTTTAACCTTAATGACATAATGTTTAAAACCACAAGTTTATTTATAAATATTTTCTTTGTTTAAATCCACGGCCAGTCAAATACATTCACATAAAATGAAATGGAGAGAAAAGTTTAAATTGCTACTAGTTTACTATAAGAATGACAAGAACCATCGAGTTGGGGGACTCTCGATTACCACCTTTAAATAATATGAACATCCAGAAGATCAGAACAAAAGATTCTTTTTTAATCATTTTGTCTTAAAGATAGACTGCAGGTGGGGAAGGATTACAGATACCTCTTTCTCATGTTTCGCAATGCAGCCGTTTTGGGCTAAGGTGACAACAGCCCACTTGCAATGTTTAGCCAAATATTCAAGTGCTGCATCAGGATCTGCTTTCTCTTCACCCCTGCACCAAATGTTGGAAAGACGGAGATCTTCATTTGCATGAATTGGCTATCAATATTGTAGTAAATAAACATAATTTCTTAGTTTTAACGCGAAGACAAATAATCACCTTAGCAGCTCAGTTGCTTCATCCTCGTTTGCAAAGCAAAGGTCTATGTTTCCCGACTCCAATAATTCAATTAGAGGTGATTTAAACTTCCTTACCATCTGCCATATATTAAGAATATCATAAAGGATCCAAAAAAAAAAAACAAACAAATCCTATTATCAATAACACATATCAGACATATTTCAACAGGAACGATGTAATTTGAGTTTCGTTCATACGTGTGTTCTTTTATATGTTTCCAACTATGGACAGATCAAATAAAGAGAACGGAATAAGATCTTTTATCAATCGAGAAGACAAAACTCAAAGCAAATAATGAAATACCAAACTTCTAATAATACCATGTAGCCTATGCAACAATTACCTCAAAGCTGGCTAGATCGAGCGAAACAAAAAGGCCTTCTTCCTTTGCTATTTTGATGGCCGCCTTAATAACTTCTACATTCAGTATGGCATATCTCAGTACCAACCACTGTTACAAAAAAATAGAGGCAAATAAGTGAAGAAGTATTTAATGCTACAATTCGCCAGAGTAGTCTCCTCCAACGAGTAGAAATTAAATCGTTTTCATAAATGGATCAGCAAACTCTACATGTTACTGGGAAAACATACAACATTGTAATAACTAATTGTATTAAAAATGATGGAGATAAGAGTTTAAAATATCAAATAAGGAACCCTCACCTTGGAACCTTTGAAGTCCTCTCTTTTCAGTTCATCTGCCTGATAAGCAAGGAAATAATAAGACAAACGTATGGTCACTTTGCTTAATATATTACACGTCATTAGAATCATTATCCACCACTGAATTTGACTAGATGAAAGTAGAAATCACCTGAACTTTCACAGAGCCAGACAAACAGGGACGCATGGTACGATTGCCAACTTCGTCAACCAGACAAACACACTGTACATAAAAAATTACATAGTATTAGAAACCGGGGAATCATCTATATACAGAATCTTAATATCCCAACAAATGTGCTCACCTGAGCTGTAGTTCCATTCTTCAATCTCAATCTTGAGAGATCCACTTTGTAAAAGCCCATGTTGCTCATAAATAATTTACCTTCTTCATCTTTGCCACAAGCCCCAATGATCCCACTACTAATCCCAAAGCCAGCAGCCAATCCTCTAATTGTATTTGCAACACTACCTCCAGCTATAGTCTTCAATAGGGATTCATTGTCAGTAGAAGGAAGGATATGGGCGTTAAGCTCGTTGAGTATATGCTTTAACTCTTCAACTGCAACCTTCAGTTAACAAAGGAAACTAAATGGATCAGACTCTTGCTTAGAACAAATAAGGACATTTGTAGCAAACATAATATTTCATGGTTTTTGTATTTTAGCATGCCATTTTTTTTATAAGCATTATGCCTCTCCTAGCTGGCAGTTACGGGCGAGATAAGCCAACCAACTATGCATCAATGGTCGGCTATATGAATACTATATTTCAAATCAGTTTTCACATCCCAACGAATTCAGCACTCAGAAATCATAGTTTAGACTATTTTACTTCTGCTTCCATCCTTTATCCGTGTTTTGAACCGTTTGCACATAGGCGGAATGAAGGGTGAGATATGCAATAACATAATCTTTTAACAAATGAACCACATGGATTAGAGAAAAGGGAAGTTAATGAACCAAATGTAAAATGCATTTTATCAACTCAACCAAAACATCCTCTCAGTCCAAAGTATCAAATGCGAGCCAAATTCCCTCATTTTCAGTCTCAGATTGACAGTAGTAGTAAACCCGAAACCCAAAAGGCTACTCTACAATGATCAAACTATAATGTTCAATTCTATAATCACAAAAGACATAACCTCATGATAAATGGAGAAACCGAGATCATCTCACGCATAACCCCCCTTTCAGATTCTATGATACATCAAACTTCATCAGCAAAAAAGGTTCGTTCTTGTTTTGCAGTCATTCTCTCTTTAGCTGATACACTGGATTTTGCTAAATCAATAAATTGATCTATTTGGATTTTGACATTGTCACCATCCCATCCCAATGAAATGATTCTTATCAACAACAATCAAACTCAGCTACCAAACTCCCTGTCCCACCCCACAACTAAAGCAACAACAACAACATACTCAGTAATATCCCACAAGTGGGGTCTGGAAGGTTACAGTGTACGCAGACCTTACCACTTCCGAAAGACTCAGCTCAAGTGTAGCAAATCCCACCCCACAACTAAAACAGGATAATTAAACACATACACACACTAAAACAGAGAATCAAAAGATCCAAAGCTGCAAAAAAAGTGGAACTAAAACATACAATAGCTGAAAATTAGCATATATATTAGTTAAAGCAACACAGAATTCAAAGATCTAATTTTTTTTTTTTAGCAATTGGCAATAAAACAATCAATTATATCAAAATCAAACCAACCCCAAACCTTAAAACCCCCAAACAATCAAAAAGAATCCATCTTTATCACAAAAACTGTATATAATAAAGAATCAAAAAAACAAGAAAGAGGAAGTACTGGAAAAGAGCCACCACGTTCACCGGGAATTTGGGAGAGAAGAGACCAATCCACCTTAGCTATATGATCTACTAGGGCAAAGGGTTGTAGTCCAAGTACAACTGGTGCACCTATATTTCCACTTTCACTGTGATTTTCACCATTAATGGTGGCTGGTCGAATTTCAACTCCCATAATTCCCTTATAAATTTTGCTCTGTTAACTTTTCTCTATGTAATCCTCCAATTTATAGCATCTCTATTCTTTACTGTACAATGGTCACTACTAGTCCACTTGTTTTTTTTTCAATTTTAGTCCTCTTCTCCAAATATAATCATAAGTCTTTAATTCTTTAAATTTGCTAAAATAGAGCATTTTTTGCTCTAACTAATAAAATAGATTTAAAAAGTAATGTTAACTATCATAAAACATTTTAATTAAAGATATGAGGAAAATCCACTATTGAAAAATCAATTGGTTTCATTTCAATTTTTGTTTAACTTTTTAAAACAAATTCAACCAAGCTCGATCGTTTTTCATATGTTAAAAACAGGAAGAATGAAAAAATCAATCGAATTTAATTATTGTGTAATTTTTTTAGTCCAAACAACCAGGTAAAAAAAGTTATTTTGAAAAAAATAACTGAGCATGTTTTTTTTTTTGGGCTTAACTTCGATCAAATTTTTAAAATAAAGTATCAATCTCTCATTAAATTTTCCAAGCTTTTTCCTAAAACATGGCTGAGTTAAGTTGATTTTTATTTTTTAACAAATAAAATAAATCTAGGATCGAGATTGATTTGTTTTTCCATCGATTTAAAAGTAGATCGATTTTTATAGTCTATCATTAATTTTAAAATTCGTTCTATTGATTGGATCAAAAGTGTTTTACTTTAGCAATTTTAAAAATTAAGAATATCTAAAATTATATTTGGAGGACCAAAATAGAATTACTCCCGTTTATATAAGAAATAATAAAACTTTGGCTTAAAACTCAATATTCAATCCAGCCTCCATAGATGTATTTATTTAATTTCAAGAAATATATTGATTCATAAGCTAATATATGATGACGGCACCAAGCATGCTTTTGGAGTTTTTATTAGTGAAATAAATTCGTATATTTTTATCTACAAAATGAACTAATTAAAATTGAACTTTTAATTTCTCACGAGAACAACACTAAACTTGCCTGTTCATGATAAATTATTTTTTTGTATATGCAAGGCATGCATGCACATGAAATAATGGATAATTTTTGTTTAACTTAATTCCACCAATAATTAAATGTTTTACAAATAATAAAATGCTCGTTTATTTTAGCAAATCTTACCAAAGGTCATTCCCAAACTTCTACAAAGTACGAGATGAAACATTTATTGATGTTTTCTTGAACGTAAAATTTCTAATTTTTGTAAACTCAAATAAAGTTTATATATAATTTGCTACTCGAATTTTTTTAGATTATAAAATATGATAGTTCAGATATAAAAAATCATACTCTGAAGAGTAAACTCAAAAGACTGAAATAATTTATATATATTTTGAAATTTCAATCTTTTTTTTACTATATAAATATTCTATAAAAAATAATAATCTAATCCACGTATGATATGACAAAACTAAAAAGTAAAGATATAAACCAATAGATATTTGATGGTGTTATTGGTTTGTCTCTTTCCATAAATTTTCAATTTTGTTGAAATATTTATGGATTTTTGTTATCATTGTTCATATAGCCTTTAACTGAAACGTATCTAAACTCGTGCTCTTCCCTCATATTTTTGTCTACCTCTCTCTCAATAATGCCTCTCTATATTTTGTACAAATCTTTCTCTTCAATCAAATTTGAAAACTCCTATTACATTGAGTATTTGTCCAATTGCTACACTTTTTGTTTCACCATTTCCGATAAGTTCAACCCATTTCTAAGGGTGACGCTTCCAATAAGATATTTCCATTCAGAAATTTCTAATTAAAGGTGGAGGGACCCAGTGCATCCCACCACAATCTATGTTGATCAATTGAGAGTTGAGATATTCACTAAAACACAAATATAGAATTCGATCTAAAGTTATTAAGTTTTGCTGAAACAAAACGCGTAAGTAGAATTGTGGCTCCTACCCCACTATGAATGGTGTAGAAAGTACCATTTGTGGAGTGAGTGGACCAATTCTTTTTTAGAAGAAAAAGTGGTCCAAAAAGAATTTTGTAATGGACCCCTTACAATACATATTATACACAGATGTTGAAAATATATTTTTCTAAAAGGCTAAAAATCAAGTTTGCGCCGAAGGGTAAAGAAAAAGAGATTCATGACCAAAGATGACTCCAAACAATTCAACAGATTCCAATCATTCATATACAGTCTCCTTTTTGTCATTATAAAAACACAATAAGACAAGGCTGAATTTACGGGGAAATTGCTCATCTTTTGGCTCTTCATACCCCAATCATCTTTAGCTTTATAATATCAAATACTATTATAGCTAACATGCCTTAGGTTTAGGTCATTGATTTTCCCACATGCACTGTGCTACTTAGTCATGCATCTCAATAATGCATGGCCATTAGGAGGAATCTCAAACAAGAAGGGCATTGCTAAACAGAAATGCTTCAACTGATAAATCAATGTTTTATGTTATTCCAAGTACAATTTACCAAATTAATCTATGGAAACGATTTCTCGAGTTACAGGCACCAGATGCATATGGCTTTTGGGCGTAAGTTCCTTTTCCAAGCTGAAGAAGTGCCTGGGAAAAAAAGGGGCAAAAGTCTTAACTACAAGCACTGACGTACCGATGCGCTATCCAATAAGTTTGGTATTATTTGGAAGGGCAACAGCCAATATCCATGACTATTCTCCATACAGATGCCCACGGGGTAAAATAAATCTCTGGAAAGCAAAAAAAGAGAGAGTTGCTTGGGCACTGATCTCATTGGACGATGCTCTTTGCAGCTTTTCCAGGGAGAATATTATCAGGAAGTACAAGCTCGGGAGGTGTTTCACGGACAACACCAATCATAGAATCATATTCCTCATCACGTTTGGCATGCTTCTTACGAAGCATCTTTTCAAATTCAATTTCGTCAAAGGACTTGGAATTCTCAGCTGCATGGACACGAGCAAGGTTACAGTAATTGGTTGCCGACTGGGCAATGAAGGCTATCTCTTCATCAGTTAGCTTCCTCAGAAACTTAGCTGGATTGCCTGCCCATACCTGTGTCATATAGATTCACGATTAGATAGTGAGAGCAGATGTAAGCCTCTTAAATCATAACTATTTGCAGAAGAAGTCAATCATGTTGTGGCTTCATGCTGAGTGTTAAATCCAGCAATTCACCACGCTGATTCATAATGGAATGAGAACAAAAGATGTAACTTGGTAGACTTATGAAACGTTTGAGAGTCTTAAAACTCCTTCGAACCCCAATCATAGTACATAGTTATGACAGTGGGATAAGTCAAATTTTACAGGAAAATTAAACAAGTCAAGTCATAAGTTGGGTGTCAAAGTTTTGATCTCATATTCACATTACTTATGACTTTGTAACATATAAGTAACACTGCTATATCTGACCAATTCAGAATAGCATATCGTGCAAAACATTTAGAATTGCATAAGAAGCTGCTTTCTTCACCCACTCTTTTTCTTTAGGGACAAAATGGGCTTTACCTTTTCAGTGCAGCGGTAATAAACTAGGAAATTTTGAAGTCCTAATTGCAATCAAGATCAGATAGATAAGGGCAAGTTCTGTATGATAATACAGTATTGCCAAATGGAATACCTAATACAAGACAAAATCCAATCATGTCTTCAGCGTCCTTGCTTCTCTCTCATATCCAACATAGGTGGACCAGAGAGTGAAACCCACAAAAGAAAGAGAAAGTCCATACACATATTATAAGAGGTGAGGTGTTATTGCTAACAAGTAGCAGAAAAATAGGTATATGCCTCAAGAGGAGAGTAGAACACCTCCATGGAATTTTTACCCATCCAATACATTTTAGCAATGCGTCTACCACGTCCTTTTTTTTTTTTTTTTTTTTTGAGAATTAGTGCGTCTACCACATCTTTTAACAGTGGACTTACTGTAAAGCAATCATTGGTGATGAGGGGACTACTGGATACCTACCTCTCCGGAGGGAATCCTTGTGTTCTGTTTCACAAGGGCTCCTGCAGCAACCATGGCATGTTTCTCTACATGAACACCATCAAGCAGCGTGGCTCCCATACCAATGAAGGCCTCATCCTCAATGGTGCAGCCATGTACAACAGCACTATGACCTACAGAAAGCTTAAGTCACTATCCATCAAACCAAGATAACTGATGCTAAGGTAGACTTGAATGCTTACCAACAGTGACATTGTTCCCTATAATGGTGGGCAGCACCTTTTGACTTATATTTGATTTGGCCACATGAACAAGGGAGTTGTCCTGTATATTGGTACCAGATCCGACACTGATGCTGTTAACATCACCTGTAAAAGAGAAGGCACATAAAATTTAAAAAACTGCAATATAGCATGCAAATACGGAAAATTTCTTGCCGACTAATAATCACGACACAAAAAAAGATGCTGAAGTTCTGTTATCATTAATTATTAGAAATGATTA
The DNA here is from genome assembly GCA_029582245.1 of Solanum etuberosum. Lineage (NCBI taxonomy): Eukaryota > Viridiplantae > Streptophyta > Magnoliopsida > Solanales > Solanaceae > Solanum > Solanum etuberosum. Next base: position 12,927 of record JAJONR010012442.1, on the reverse strand, counting down.
AATACACCCCCATGGACAATCATATTTGTGATACATGAAAGGGAAAAAGGATGGAGAAGGGAGGAATAGGTAAACAAAGAATCAAATAACTCAAAATGAAAGTTGAATTTCACCTAACTCATTAGTTACAAGAGCTCATATACAAGGGGAAGGGGAAGCCCACCTGTTGGAATGGGTCATGTATGAGAAGTTTAAAATTTCCCCAAACAGGTTGGACTGGGATGAGAACACCCTTACCACACCTCACATTTTTGCTGATTGTTTATGTGATAAGAGAAGGGATATGTACTAACACACTATACATAGGCATGTGTAAGACGGTTTTAGGGTCCTTATGTACAATTTAAAACAAAACCATATAAATGGTATTTTATGCATTTATTCAAAGTTCTTTTTACATTCTAAAGTGTCTTGTGGGATTGAAAAGAATAATATATCAAGGAGAGGAGATTTCCTACATCTATCCCAATGAAGCGTCAATCGGACCATTGCAATTGCTGTTCAACAGCCAAAAGAAGGAAAAGATCTACAAAATTTGTTTTTTTTAATCTGAAACTAGTGACTCAAACAAACAACTGTTCAAGTTCCAAGAAGCTAAGTTGCTCGGACTCTTCCCTTTTGGTGCCGCACCCGTGTCGACACGACATGGGTGTGGGTGTGAGATCCGTGTCCGATTTGGTCAACCGATTTTGGGTACTTTGACCAAAATCGATGGGGAAAGTCGGGACAGTTTTAATGATTTCTGTAATCAATAGACAAGCTAAGGTGAAATTGAAGAAAACGGAATACCTTTTATATTTCCATATCACTCTTTTTCCTTTAATCACCTTCCAGGATTCTCCTCAAGTTCTCCACATAATATATCATAATTTAGGTTTTATAACTCTATTTTTAGATATTTTAATTATTTTTAGGCGAATCCCCACACCTGTATCCATACATGGATCTACATCTCCGAATCTTAAAAATTAGATCAGGAAGGATCCAACCTCTAGATCTGCACCCGTATCGGACACCTGCACCCGAGCAACTTAGCCAAGAAGCCCCCAAAATAACATTCATTTGCTGATCAATTTTCAAATAGTTTGTTCTAAATTAAGAGCTACACTATTCAAAGAGTACTGCACATACAGCAACTTTAGTACTCTATGTTAACTGCCATATGGAGAAATTGAGGGACGAATATAGAAGGCCAGCAAGCAACAAAAGATTAACTCCTATTTGCTAATGGATAGCGTGCATCATACCAACTTCACAATTTTATGCACTAGAACAATGGATGAGTCAAGTAAACATGGTTAAAACTGCTATTACTTAAGAATCAAAACTGACATGTAACACTTGAACATAACATCCAACAACAACAATGTTGTGATAAGATACTTACCTCTTAGTACACATCCATACCAAATAGATGAATTGCGTCCCACATGGACATCTCCAATGACTGAGGCACCTGGAGCTACAAATACATCCTTATCCACCACTGGAGCTTTATCAAATACGTTCATAAGAGTCCGATGCCTGGACACTGAAACATAGAAGGTGTAACTAACCACGCTTAAGATCAAAATTTGACCACTTAAAAAAGAGTCTAATTACTAGAAGGCTAAATAACAGACAATTATTTTTCTTTTAATGAGGTAGATGGGGTTTGAGAAGGTTTCTAAGAATTGTGGCATGAAGGATCAGTGAGGCATAACTGGAGCAATTCATATGAGAATAAATAAATATGACAACAATGCATCACTTAATGTCATTTATTTTTTAAAATGATAATGTATAATGTTTTAGAAGGGAGAATGAAGCAACTAGCATAGCAATCAAGTTCTCAATACATAATGGAGACTAGCAAGAAATCCACACAAAATTCCACTTCAGGTCCCTCTTAAATCAACAACCAACCAATAAGAAATGGACCTTGGGCCTAACTCAACCCTAAAAGTTAGCTCACAAGGAGAGGATTGTCCAATTACTATATAAGGAGATCAATTCTACATCTCACAACTGATGTGGGACAACTTAACACCCCTACAAGCCTGAGCTTGCCAACTGGAGTACTGACACCATAATATGGGGGATGAATAACGGGTTAACCAAAATTGGGATGTGTTTGGCTCTGATATCATGATAAGGAGTGCATCTTACACTTAGCTCAACCCCAAAATCTAGCCATGATGTGAGAATTGTCCAAGATATAAGGAGATCAATTCCACATCCCACAACATTGTGGAATAACTTAAACCAACTTTGTGATCCTTCCTCCATTTGAAGGCACAACTATTTGAATCAGCAAAATACTTGGTGGGCATATGAACAGCTTAAAGTCTTCGCCATAAGCACCAATAGTCCTTGAAAATCTGCTAAATATGCAGCTAGAATAGGTTTAGCTAATATCATTAAGCAAATAGGTTCTAAGGCAAGAAGCTAACTCTACTCACATTATTTGACAGGTTCCTTGCATTGATAAAACATAGCACCACTTTTATAAGCATAAGTGGTGCTATTCAGACTGGAATGAACCATCCAATGGATCTTTCGCCCTAAGATCTAACTTGCTTTCTCCCGGGATTCATTATACAACAAAACAACTTTTGGGAATAGAAGGGTCTTTGGTGTCTTAACAACAACCGAATCGGCTAATCCAAATCCTAACCACGAGTAAAAGGACTAATCTAAAGGACCAAGCAAATAGGTTTTGACATCAGGAAAGTTCTGTTAAGATACCAGCCCTTAAGCCTTAAGGTAATTGCCTGTGTTTCTTATGCTTTACAGGGACAATTATAACATATTACATCTTTCATTCTCTTGTACTTCATTTGTGCTCAGAATCAGTTACCTAAAACTACTGAACATATAATTCAAATAAGCATAAGAGTATGAATACGCATTAGAACCCACTCCAAAATGCCCTTTCCTAGTTCTTTTTCCTAAAGCACAACTTCATAGGGACTGGACACCCATTTCAAAAGTGCAAATCTAAGAACTCCAATAACGACCTGAAGAATACAGGAGAACTGGGCATTCACAGGACTGGGTTTCACATTCTCAAGAAGAATACTACTTGCACTAATTGAGGAGTCACACAATGTTTCTTCCACTATTTTTTTTTCATATAGAAGTTGTGATTTACAGTCTATTTTTGTTCAATGTATAAAATATTTATGTAATTTCTAAATGTCCTCCCTCACACTGAAAATCAGATGTTCTAACCTCCACACTCCAAAATATACCATTTTCCCCCAAACGAGTATTAACTAAGCACAACGGATGAAATGCAATAACATAAACAATTGTAGATGCAGAAAAGACAACAATATCATATTGAAACATTGGTAAATAACCGTATTAACTCACAAAAACTTCAAAATTAGGATCAATTCCTTAATGTCCTCACATTGAAAATCAGATGTTCTAACCTCCACACTCCAAACTTTACCATTTTTTCCTAAACAAAGAGTACTAACAAAGGTCAACGGATGAAATGCAATAACATTAACAAGCATAGAAGCAATAGAGACACAAGGTAAATAAGCTTATTAACTAACGGCAACTTCTAAATTAAGAACAATTTCTAAATGTTCTAACCTCCACTCCAAACTCTTACCATTTTTTCCCCAAACAAAAAGTATTAACAAACCTAAACAGGATAAAATGCAACAACACAAACAAGCATAGATGCATCCGCGACACAATATCATATTCAAACAACGGTAAATTAAACGTTGTGGACGAAACGGGAGGTGAGATCTAGGGTTAAGAATAAGGAAATTACGATGTTCCTCTATGTGGGAGCTGCCTTGAAGGCGATTTCCGACGCGATCAAGAGCTTTTCCGGTGGCTCGAACGATGGATCCCAGGGAGTAAATTGCTTTCCCAAGGGTTCCCATTTTTTGACCTCCTCCTTCTTCGTTTAGCCCTCTTTCTGATCAGTGGGGCTGTGCAGTCAAGGTGTTTGTGTTATTGTGGCTTACCAAAAGAGACGATTGAGTGAGAAATGGTAGGGCAGAATAGAGAACACCACATGCCTAGGGCCTCCAAAGGGTAAATTTGGAAATTAAGTTTTTTAAGAAAATTTTAAGGTTTTTCTTAATTCCAATTGAATTATTCTCCCAAAAGATAGTCATAGAAGTAATCTAAATATAGATATAGAAAATAATTAAGATTAAAGCAAATGTTGGGGCCCTAATGGTCATTGCTCAAATTACAAATAGAAACCAATCATATTACATAATCAATAATCTGCCTCTAACGCTACATTATAAAAAGTAAAAACTCAAATATTTGCTTCGAAAAAATAAAACTCTAGAGGAGAAGTTGCTTCCTATTTACTTGTCAAATATTTCCTAATTTGATTTTTCTTTTTATTTTATTATTTTTGACAAATTAAGGAAGAACAATTTTTTTTCTCTTCCTATTATACCTTCAATTTATTAACATTGAGTTAGTGTCTTTGACAAATATAGTAAAGTAAATATGCTTAAGATTCTATCAATTAATAGGTAAACTCATTATACTAATCATTGTTTTCGATATTTCAAGTTAAAATTTGACAAGTAAAAAGAGACCGAGGAAGGATTAAAGTAAATGTGGGGCCCTAGTGATCCTTGCTCAACAAATAATCATATTACATGATTAATAACCTAACTCTAACGCTACTCGTAAAAAGTAAAAACTCAAATATCTAATTGGTGCATGAATAGATTTTTTATGTACATATTTTCTCTTGCGTCAAAGTTGTATGTTCAATTCTCATATAAGTCTAAACTAACATAACAAAATGGGCCTAATTTGAAATTTTCGATATTATAGAAAATTTGTATTTTGTGCTTTAACTAACCAATTTTTCTTATACTTTACAAAAAGATTGTTGACTATTCTGCATCTAAGAAGGGTCCAAGTTGTTGGTGTTGAGGTTCCTTGCTCTTAGAGACCCCCCCCGGCTGCATCTAATGGTCATTGCTCATTGAGCCCACCCTTCTTCGTAATGAGGGTGACAACTTCCTAACAACCAAAACATAGAAAATAATCATCATAGTATCTGACTTTTATTACAAAATGAGTTTATTATTAACATATTATACACGTCCAATTAGGCATTATTTCTAGTACTAGTTTGGAATACTTTATTATCATCAATTTGATTACTTCATAAAACATGGCCAGCTAAGTCTTATTGCACTACCTAACTATTACTACATATATAAAATCCTTCTTTCAATGTATTTCTGAAAATTCTCCATCAAATGAGTGGAAGAACAATTATCTTGATTTTATTTTTTTGGGCTGTTCTTACCATTGTTACTCCTATTCTTGTACGTTTATCAGCTACTGCTAAAGCCAATGGAGAGTTTTTTGTTATCAAACACACAAGTAAGGATATTTTTATCGTAATAGCTTAGTCGGTTGAGTATCTGAACTTTCACCTTATTGGTGAGGGTTCCATTGATCCCCACCTTAATGTTGTTGTTGATATTGTTAAAAATTTTCATCACTTCCTAGCAATATGGTCTTATGATCAAGTTTGAAGTTGTTAGTCTCTCTTTTTGCAGGTGAGCTAAAGGTTGGGAAAATGATGGGGTTGTTGCCAAGGAAGGCGCTACACATGGACGACGAGGCTATGGGAGATGAAAATGTTATTAAGCTATTTTGCTCGGATACTTCAAAAATGTGGTCGTACCTTTGTCAGTTCCTTTAAAAGTAGTGTATGTTTGGAGGATCTGATATAGATACGAGTGACATTTATGGAGGATCCGAGCAACAAGGTGTACATGGGGTGGTCAATAATGAAGAGTGACAAACTTCATTTTGGTTCAAGAAATTGAGTAACCTTTTTCCAAATTGTTAAGGCAGCCCCACTTGGGAATTTGAGACAGGTGGTCCTTGCATTATTTTGGACAAAATATGATTTGTATATATATACAGAAGGTACAACAACAATTCCATTTATTATAATACAGAAGCAATTGATCAATTATTTTTCTTCTATTCAGCCTCTTTTCCATTTGTACACCTTTCCCATGTTACAATAATGGCAATGATGATTAATGAAGTTTGAGTAAAAATAAGAAGAATAAACTAAAATTAGCCGGTGGAAGTATAATATGTGTATGATCATGATGTATACCGACTAGAAAAAGTAAACAACAAATCTACTTGACTATTTGCGTAAAGATCCCCACTTTACTTAAGAAAGGATCATGATCCATTCTAGTTAGGTGAAGTTGGAAGGTTTACCTAACTAGTAGGGAAAAGCAGAGGAATTTCTTGGAGTATGACTAAAGCATGAATGATAATGTTAGATTGGTAGGGTAATTATTCATCATACCAAATTGAAAATATTTTGCAATCACTATGTATCCGCGCATCAGCTATTTGATCTGGATACTAGTACATAGGTCATAAATGTTGAATTCTATAAACGGGAGGGAATAGAAAGTTGGATGTGTTAGTTTGAATTCTTTAGATTTTAAGGCAAACGATCCGTTTATTATGATCCATACGATACCTGAACTCATAAGAAAACTGAAATAGAGTCCTGTTTGATTGATCCTTATTGACAACAAGACTTTTTAATATTACATCACACCTTAAAATCTGGCACAAGATGTGGTAGAGAAACAATGCAAAAAGCAAAAAGACACGAATGTCTTCCATTTTCTGTAGTTTCATTATAGTACTACTCAGTATGGACAGAAAAAACAGACTTAAAACATACCATTCAACCCGTCTCTGATGACATAGTTAACAAGCACTCATACTTCCAGACAAAATGTCTGACAACACTCATCATCTAACAGTTTATTCGAGTGATCGAAGACATCAAACGTGTAGTTTAGACAAAGTGACCAAGGTACTCCTCCACGGTGGCGTACTTAACATCTGGATAAAGTTCCGAGGCCTCAACCCCAAACGATGGCTCTATCTCAAAATTGGTTTGATCACCCTTCACGAATGTTGAGTGGTTGATTGCTAGTACGATATTGATTGGCATTGGAGATGCTGCAACAGTATGCAAATATACATTGTCAGGATTACCTATGTTAAATTGAAAGAAACAGTAGTCCTGATATAAAGATTACTGACTCTGGATGTCTTTGAGAATTTGCTCCTCTGGAACGTAGATTTTCTCAAGAGTTTTACCAATCAGTTTCTCCCATATAGCCACAAGCTCGTTGAACGATAAGGTATTCTTCAGAGGCCTGATGTAAAGGTTCTTGTTCAACGTTCTCGGGTCATCAACAGCCTTAATGGTGTAGGTGCCAATGTCATGTTCTTCATTGAATACAGCTGCAGACAAAGCAGAACAAAAGTATACAAAAATGAGACATTTAGTCATGAACTTGTTCTGTTGGCACGCGTACCAAATTCAAATCAATGGAGTTGGCACCTAAGGAATTTTTTTCGACTTACCCTTAACATTTCCATCTCCGGGAATGATGACTTTGTCTCGAGGAGGAGCAGTGGCTCCTGGCTGGACCAAAGTTGGTAAGAAATAACCAGCAAAACAGTTACATGAGACGTAAGTATAGGGAATTTCTGCAGCCTCAATAGCTCTTCGGATTTGGACTTTCACAGCAAATGTAGACTTTGCTGGCTCCACAGCATTGATCTTATCGACATCCATACCAAACTCCGAAGGGAAGAATCTCTAAAAAAAACTTAGCACAAGATAATTTAGCTCTGTGAACACATTTTCTTAATCATGTTCAGTTTCTCTAGTGAAATGTTCTTCTAAAATTGAAACATTTACGCAAACTTCTGTCATACACTTGGCAATGCAGATCAAGATGTTCCACTTGGCCATGTTAACAGTTAGTAATCTAACTCATTTTATGCCTTTAATCAATGAGACACTATGTTGCTCGGACTCTCCAAATATGTTATGTTGGATCCTCCAAAAATACACTAGTTTTGGACGATCCAACACACAACCATCAATCAACATCATTGAAGAATCCGAGCAACACAGATTCAACATCCCTTTGATAGTCCAAATTCTCTAATTCAAATGTGATCTATAAATTCAAGAATTTTATCAAAAATTACTATAATGGTATAAGTTAGAATCTAGTATTTCCATTATCCCCTCTGTCCCATGTTACACCCTTAACCAGTTGTCTCGAGTTCAAAGCCCGTTATGAAAAACAAGAAGCAACTAACCTTAATATTGCCGGCTTCTTTGATAGCATCAATGATCTTAACTTGATCAGCCAATTGCAGTGCACCAACAGTTGATATCACCACATCCACTTGTTTTATAGCCTTCAACAAACTCTCATGATCATACAAATCACCCTGTTCAAAAAACAAGAAACTAAAATATACTTGCATATACAATTTATTAACAAATGCACCATATAATATACATACATTAATAATAGTGACACCCAAATTCTTGAAATTTTCAACAATTTTGCCCTTAACAGGATCAGAAATTGTGGTCTCTCTAACTAAAGCAAAAGTTGGGTGTCCAGATTTTGCACTAGCTTCAACTACAAATTTACCAATATACCCTGTTCCTCCAATGATCAGAATTTTGCTTTTATCAGCCATTTGATAAAAATAAAACTTATAGATTTTGAGTTGAAATTAAAGAACTTTCTCAAGAATTTAGTTGTGTTGTTTTGTGTATAAAGTATGCTAAGGCAACATCATTTTATGCAATAAGGTAGGGAGCTGTAATTACCAAAATGACCTTGCTGTTCCAACTAACTGTCTTTATGAATATTGTCTTTGCTTCCTTTGAGGTGCATCAACCTACTAGAATGATACCCTTTTTATTTGTCCAGTATTTACTTAGTATAGCCAATAAATACTTTATTTTATTATATTATTCTTTAAATATACAAAAAAATAAAAATAATACTATCTTTAGTGCAGTAGATATAAATTCTATACCTTCAAGACCTCCAATGAAATCAAAATGATACAGATAAAATTAATTGTCTCTATGCAAAAAATAACATGCATAAAATGTAGTGACTAGTGATCATAAGGAGCCAAAAGTAATAAGGTAGATCATATTTAATGACTCTTGAGAATAACATAGCCAAATCTTTTTGTTTGATTGAATCAACTAAGATTTGGTTAAATATTTGTGGACAAAAGGTTAATTAGTTAATTAGAGCAATGAGATGGAGATAAATTGTATAAATAAAATCGAAATAAAAGTAGCTACATTATCATCAACACTAGAAACGATAAGTTCCATACTCATTATTTTTTCAACATATATAGTTCATAGCATAACTATAGCTTGAGTGAGCTCCAAACAAAGATCATAAGATGTGGCCTTCTAGAAAGATTAAATATACATATTCCCTCGGTCTCTTTTTACTTGTGCAATTTTGACTTTTTACTTGTTATTTTTGACAAATCAAGAAAAGACAATATTTTTTTTACCTATTATAGCCTCAATTTATTTAGAGAGTTAATATTTTTGAAAAATGTAGAACCTCTTTAATGAGTAAATTGATTTTGGAATTCTAACAATTAATAGGGTAAAATGGTAAACTTACTATGTCAATAATTATTTTCTTAATAGGTGTGCCAAGTATAAAATGAACAAGTAAATAAAGATAGAGGGAGTAATTTTTAAAGCAAAAATAAAATGTAGGCAATTATATATGAAAAAATAAGAAAAAGAGAAGTCTATTGTTATTGTTCAATATATGTTTGACCACCACACTATCGTTTGACCAAGAACACAAAGAGACATGGAAAATTGAGACAAAAGAAAAAGAACTTTCTCTTATTGAAATGAATCGGGTCTGGTCTAGATTATGGTAACTCGTGACTATCACGCACATCTAACCAGGTGAGGGAATGAGTCAAAATGATCCTAGGACACTAACAAAGTTAATTGAAAATCCGAGACAATTTTAGTGACTTTATGTCTTTTCTCTATGCTAAAAGATCATACATGGAGTCTCCCAATTTTGTTATGCATGACCAAATAGCTCATTTGCTAGATCAAACAAATCAAGCAAGGACAGATAAGTAACTGTTATTTATATTTAAAAAATTATCAAATATATAAGAAAATATCCAGTGACAAAAGTTGAAGCGGGAAACACATAAATTTTAAATACTAGATTCGCGTTGGCGTAAAGATGAGCAAGAACTCTACAAACTTCATCTATACCTTCCTTATCTGCATCAAATGCTATCCACCAAGGAGGATTCTCTGGTAATGGCACTTGAAATCTACGAGCTGCACTCCACAAGCAACAATTTCACTCTTAAATCTTACACACAATGTTGTGCGCAAACTATCATTTGCAAGATTCCATGCTTCTTGTCTCAATTCTGCACATGTAATTTCAAGAATCGCAAGATAGATGGATACAAATTTATGCGGATGTTCAACATGACAAATAAATCCAATCTCTGTTTTCAAATCAATATATTTCCATTCATTCTGTCTTGCATTCTATTCTTCGAGTTTTGATGCAAGCCAAATACAAGTAGCAGCAACTATCTTCACATTGTTAAAATGTGCGAATGATTTCTTGCAATAAAATCGATGAAATAATACTTGACCAGTCGCCATTACAGATTGAGGTAGTCTGAGTAAAATCCCGCTCTCTTGGATCAGATTACAACCATGAATTCGTAATGCTGTTTCTGTAAGTTCATCGATTCCATCTTTTCGAGAAGGCAGCTGCCCCTCTGTTACATAGAATGTGTCTATTGCCGTGTAAATCATGGTTGAAAATTGACAAGAGCCGTAGTATTTTTGTTATTCAATATTGTTCGGCAAGGGATTTTGACGAATCAGGTATATATAACAAGTGCAGGAAGAAGAACTCAAGGAGATACAAAAAAGGAAGAGTTTGTTTTAAATAGCAATTCGAGTCAAAAGAGGAAAATATTAAAAGCCCGGCGCGCAAATATGAAAAAGAGGCGCACAAAAAATTAGTATTCAAGAAAAACTAATTTCTTTCCTCGTAGAAATTGGTCAAGCAAAAATCAATCCCTAAATTGTATTAACATAAAATATTATTATAATAATATTTATTTAAAATTTCATATTATTATTTTAATAATTATACTATATTTTACCCTTATTTTCCGACACACTTGGCTTCCTTGTTCGAATAGAACTATAATAATACTAATTGATTTAGGATTACAATAATTGTTTTCATGTTTGAATATGACTATAATAAAATAATTACTATATGTTTCCTGTCACATCATGATTATAATAATTAATTTCTCTAATTATTACAATAATACAATGTATTGTATTTTTCATTTCATAAATACAATTTATCATATTTCACTTTCTTTAGTAGTTGGTTTTTTACTAGGGAATTTGTCCGCGCTTCGTGCGGTGATTATAATTTTTAAGAGATAATTTTACAAAACTCACCTTCCATGTGGTTTACAATATTACGTATATCTTCCTTATTTTGATTTTTTTAAAACCATTCTTTAAATTTATTTAAAATAAATATAAATTAATTATAATTTGAAAACTTTGTCCTTTTGTATTAATTTCTTCATATTAATTCACATTATTTTAAAAAATTACTTATATAATGAAAGTATTAAAAATAAATCAATATGAAGAAGTGTGAATCTTTGTTTGATAAAAAAGAACACGCTTATATATATTTATATAATATATATTATAATATAAACTTATTTGTGTTGATTTATTTTTAAAGTATTTATTAAATAAGTCATGTTTTTAATAATATGCATTAATATGAACAAATTAATACAAAGAAGGAAAAAATTGTCAAGTTATAATTGATTTATATTTATTTTAAATAATTTTAAAGAATGGTTACAAAAAAATTAAAATAAGGAATGTAGGCGTAATATCGTAAACTATAGAAAATGTGAGTGTTATAGAGCGAAACCCAAATGAATTATCCCATTTTTTTTTATTAAAAAAATAATTTTTGATCTCTATCAATGTCATGGCTTCTTTTTTCTCCAGTTATAACATCATTAATTGTTCTAATTATATTATTTTATCAAGAAAAATACCAACATGAATTTTTTTTGTTAAACTAAACAATTAATATTGAACAAAAGAGAGAATTTATTCTTAAGCAACAAGCTATATATATATATCCTTTAATTAATTTCATTTCTATTGTACATAGCAAATATTTCGTAGTAAATTATGATACACATAGATACAAGCATTTATTGGCAATTGACCCTTTAAATTTCTTTTAATCTAAATAAAAGTTAAAAAATATTTTCTATAATTGTTATTAAATAAAATAAAAATGAAATGAAAATTAAAAAGAAACTAAAACAACCATTGAATTACATTTTTTCTGGCATGTATACTTTCCCTGTCGTTTATCCTTCACTAATGCCTTTACTATTGTTTTTTTTTTCTCCCTATATGTTGTACAAGTAAAAGAACACACATATATATATATATTTTAAAAGGTAAAAGAATTGTACTATACAAACTACAAAGTAGTAGTGATTCAACTTCATTAAATTAAAGTTTTTCTAATAATTACTTTTAACAATTGAAGAAATGAAACAAATCCGTTACTGATTTAAATGTTAAGTATTGATGTCTATTACTCAATAAAAACTAATCTCCTCCTCATAATTAAGACTCATAAATATGTTATAGTAAAAGTTGTAGTTTCATAATTATATATAATAAAAATATTATAATAAGGATAAAGAAATAAAAATATTATAATATCGATATTTCGATATAAAAATAGTTATGAAAAATTAAATATGAATAAAAGAATCATATACCTTTTTATAGATTTATTACAACGAAATTTTGGAAAATTTGTCAATTGAAGAATAAAAGTTAATATTTATTTCCAAGAAAATAAGAGTAGCATAAGCCTTGTGTTCTTATTTAAACGTTGTTCATATATTTATATTAGTAATTGTAATTTAATTTTATATATATATATATATATA
>JAJONR010012441.1:0-25488 GCA_029582245.1 Solanum etuberosum | reverse complement strand
CCAAAGGGTTGTGACCTTTCCGGTAAGGCACAATAAGAACCTTTTCACACTACCCTTTGTTTTCTATAAATTGAGGGATTTCCTCTCATTTTAAAAACAAAATTTTCTTGACTTCTTCTACTACTATACTAAATCTAGTATTCTAAGTGTACTTTACTACCGTTGAATGGTTCGCTGACACCGTGGTTTTAGGTACCGATACACCGGTGAGTAAGATCGTTCTATCCTGGGAGGATATATTCCATTAACATCGGGTACTTGAGGGGAATAATTTCCTTAAGGGGACACTGTGCATTTAGTGGGCTCGATTTTCTTTCTTTGAGAAAAATATTTTTATATTGTTTCTAATCTATTTCTGATTCTATTTTCTCTACTAGTTTTAATTTTCTAGTTAGAAAAGACTCTTTAAACTTTGTTGTTTCTTACCAAGTTCTTCAAAGTTTTGTTCTAAGTATCTTAGGAATACAAGATGAACAACAATATTTCTCTATTTAAACACTTCTAATTTTCTTTCCACCACCAATGAAGAAGAAATGTCTTTTTACTAAAGCATAACAGAACATTTCAAGTTCCTCTCTTTTCATCTTCCCTCCATTTTCCATTAACTCTTGCTATATACCCAACATGTATTATCTATAGCTAGTTCATTATAAAAAATTGATAATTTTATGTCAAACTTACGAAGATTTTAAATAGTCTTTAGAGCTTATAAATATAAATTACGTTTCAAAACTTTTATAGTAAAAAAATGAAATATATTCTTAAAAACTATGATCAAATACATATCAAAACTGCAATTCAAACTTTATCCAAATTTATTTATTTTTTAAAAAATATTTAAAAATCTATAACCAAATGTACCAAAAGACTATATATGAGTTTAAAACGCCGTACAAGCTTAATTGGGTTTGTCCGGACGGAACTTAGCTTGATGTTGGAAATAAGTGAAGTTAATTGGTTGGCCACTAAAAATGGTCTCCATGATTAAAGCATAAGGAAAATGACTTTAAAATTTTGAAATTATTATTATTAATAGTTAGGACTTAGGAGTAATAGTTAATACTTACTCTTTTTTCGTTTTAATTTATATGATATAATTTAAATTTTGAAACTCAATTTTTATTTTTTAACAATGCATAATCGACATTCAATTTTTAAAAAGTTTTCAAAAATAATTTATATATTTAGAAACTCTCGAGTAAATGTTCATAATTGGTTTGAAAAATTTTCTTTTTAGATTTTTTTTTTTTTAGATTTACTTACTTTTTCTGGTTTAATTTATATAGTATCATGTGATCGAGCGCACACACGTATATTTATTTATTTCTTTATTTACTTTTCTCATAAGTGTTATTCACTAAAAAGATAATGTAAACAAGAGATAAGTTTCTTCTCCGATATATACTTACATATTTTACTTCTTTTGAGTGATTAATTAAAGAAATTATCCTCCTTGTTACTTACATATGCTAGATTTTCTATTAAAATAAACAAGTGTTAGTTTTAGTACTTCTAATTTATATTAGAAGTACTTGTTAAATCTTAGGGCTATACCTTCGTAACTTTCAATCATTTTTGTAATCAAGTATTTTTTCACAAGTTTTTCAACAATTTCTATTCTCCAAAGTACTATTTTCACAACAAGGATTAGACTTTCTAGTAATATTTGGCGTCTCAATTATTTCATTATTTGCCATATAAGCAAACTCTATTTTTTTTGAGAGAAATAACGCTTTTTATTTTAAAAAAATTGACACGCAACTACTTTGAGTTGACTTTAAGAATTTTAAAATATATTTACACCAAGACTATTATATTTCTTGGATATATATAAGATCAATTTATTTTTTTTCAATTTGATTTGTAACAATATCACACATTTAATAAGAGCTTGCCAAGATGCATGGACAAATTAAGTATTCTTGGAAGCACGTAGGCACGATTTTGTTCGTTCACTAGACCTGTCTCTCACGTTAGGACACTAAATAATCAATAAGGTACTTCACCTAATTTTAATTTATATAGATAAAAATATTGCCAGACGCAAATAAATTCAATTTATTTATATGTTAAATTTGAATGAACAAATATTTTATTTTTATTTTGATTCGTTCGTTTATGATAGAGAATAGCAGAAGAAAAGTATAATTGTAAAATTTTGTGCTAGCTCAAGATATATCGTTAACTAAGATTGGAAGATTCAACTAGAAAAGAAAAGAATTTTTTTGGATATGAGAACTTCGTTATGAAAGAACACTCTTGAATCGCTTTCAATTTGAGTTGGTTACAAATGACATGATTCTAGATACTATAAAATCTAGATTATTCCATCATTCACTATAGATATCTAATTCTCTGGAATATCTACAAGAAAACTTTTAGTAACATTATCTTCTATTCTAGAATGTCTAGATATTTCTACAAAATACTTATCTGAACGACTACATTAGATTATTTTAGAAATTTGACTAGAAACTAAGATATTTATTCTTTTAAAAAATCATTTGAGATATTTATTTATCACCATTGGTTGGTACCTACTTGGTAGGCATAATTAGATTGCAGTCGATTTAATGCTCTATGTCGTATCTATTAAAATTATTAACCCTCATTTTGCCAGATTGTACTATATTAAAATAATTCATGTATCAGCCAATTTCCCACGTTTATACAACTCTGAAGAATTATTATTCTTACCATTGAAGAAATAATATAAACAAGAGAAATCATTTATTAGCTAGGTAGGTTGATTTTTAAATACACAATCATTCTATTATGAAAAAATTAATTAGGGTGACCTTTTTATCACGAATCTTGATTTGAATTATTTTATTATTTATGTGAAATAAATAAAAACTTTGCTAATTTTTTTTTATAACATACTCTCCCACGCCCCTTAAGAAACTATAAATAGAAGGGTAATTTTACAATATCATCCTTGAAATATAATAAATACAATGTCTTGAAAAATATACTCCCTCCGTTTCAAAAAGAATGTCTTAGTTTGACTTGAAACAGAGTTTAAGAAAAGAAAAAAAACTTTTAAATCTTGTGGTTCTAAATTAAAGTTATGTCAAATGTACCAAAATGCCCTTTAATCTTGTGGTCTTAAACATGTCATGTGGAAAGTTGAAGTTAAAGTGTTGCCAAAAAAGAAAAGGGGTCATTCTTTTTGAAACAGACTAAAAAGAAAATGAGGCCGTTCTTTTTGAAATTGAGGGAGTAATAGGGAAATAACTATAATTAATGATAAGGGTAAATTAGGAATTAAGTGTAAAATTATTCATGAATTTCATAAAATGGACAAGTATTGTTGGACATCTATTATTAATATAATGGACAACAACAAAAGTATTGTTAGACGGAAGGAGTAACCAAGATCTCTATAAATAGAGGCTAACAATCGAGGGTGAAATTAGAGTATAGTATGCGGATTCAAACGAATCCAATATTTTGGTTCAAAACTTGTATTAGGCTTTAAGCAATTCATTGAGTATTTCAATATGTATAAATTGTTAATTTAAATCAAATAACATTAAAAAAAATAGAATTTAATTCACATATTTTAAGTTTCATTTCGATGAACCGTTTTCCCTGACTAACAAAATATATATAAACTCGACGCATTATGTTTTCTCAAGTATGTCGGTATAGGATTAAAAATCTGTGAAAACTAATGTTTATGGATTTGGTCTCTTGATTTTAGTTAAAACTAATAAATGAAGATTAATATTATTGTATTTTTTGTGTTAATCTCTCATTTATTTTTCCCCATGCCCCTTGACCAAAAGTGTATCAATTTATTTTTAAATATTTTTCTCTTGTTGTTTATCAATAATATAGAAGAAAAAAAAGGAATATAACATTCTTATAATAAGCTAGGTACTAAAAGTCACACAAGATAACATAGTAACATCATCATATTTGGATATATATATATATATTATTATTATTATTATTATTATTAGCCAAGTTGAGTTTTATTCTCTCCTACTACATTATTATGATGACAACGAAATATTAGCACTTGGATTACTTATTTGTCCTGGTCAACTTTTAGTCTTTTCTAAATGTATTTAATTAGGAGTATTTATTACTCCCTCAGTCTACTCTTTCTCGTTAACCATACTAAAGATAAATGTTATTTTACTTGTTTTGTTCAAGAAATTTAAAGGTAATTTATCACTTACTTTTTAATTTATTCTTATTATTAATTACAATTACTTTTCAAAACACTGAATTTATTATATTCAAAAAGAATTGTAATTCTATTTATAACTCCTTAAAGGCCAAGGGGTGTGTTAAATCAAATATATACTAAACAAATAAAAATAAATGGAGCAAGTATCTTCGAGAATCTATTTGACCTTATAAGCTAGATATTACTATCTTTATCCATATTTATTTGTCTATGTTTGACTTGACACACTATTTAATTAAGAAGCAAAACAATAAAATGATAATTTTGTTATATCTTCCTTAATTATTATATATAAGTCATTTCATCCATTGGGATGAATAGTACTTATTACTTAATAATAAAAGTAAATAAATATTTATATGATAATAAATCATCTATATATTGTCTTTAATTTTAAATTAAATAAATAAAAATAAATATCTATCTTTTTTAATATAATGAATAAGTAAAAGTAAATCGATCAGAGAGTGATAATCTGTTTCACCTAACCTTTTGATGAATTATTAGAAATGCATATGATATAAATATTGGTAGGTGAAATAAATTGGAATGTGCCTACTAGCTCGTTGGGATCAGTTGTGAAAGGATTAATAACAACAATCGTATGTAAACAAGTTGACCAAAAGCAAGACATTTAAAATTACGCATGCTTAGTTACTTCCTCCGTCCCATATTAATTGATCACTTTTTTTTAACACGCATATTAAAAATCTTATATGCTATAGTGATAATAGTCTAACAAACTTTAATCAAGCTAATTCAAGATAATTAACTATATATGTTTTTTTATTATTGGAATACTATGTATTAGATATGAGGCGTATGACGGAGGGCGGATCGACGAAGGCAGTCATAGAGAAGGACGGATAGGCTTTAGGTTGATAAACTTTTGAAGAAGTGCACATGATGCACTAGGTGAATCTTACATCTAAATAAGATGGTAAAAATGAAAAACCTTATAAGGCATAATACAAGTTCACATTATTCTTACGTTTTTAGAAGTGTTGATAGCATAACCCAATTAAGAACAAATTTGTGAAGCTTATTGGGCAGAATCAGACAATCCGTGTCATGAGCTTAGGTTGTGACAAATATGGTATCAAACTTGATACTCTCTCAGTATGGTGGTGAGGCAAAACTCAACGAGGACACCGAGTCCCTAGGGAATGGTGTGTGTGGTGCCCATGACTAAGGGAGGTCAACGAGGACGGGCACAAAGAAGGACAGACATATTTTTAGGCTAACTAACTTCGGAAGAAAGGGTGGAAATGATACCATAAGCAAATTCTATATCGAAATGAGAGAGGAACGTAAAGAACTTTATAAAACATCACAAATTCACATGTACACACACTTTTGGCCTCAAATGGCATAGCACATGAAGGGACAAATTAGTGAGGCATGTCGAGCCAAAATGGACAATACGTGCTATATGAGCTTGGGTTGTGACAATTATGATATCAAAGCTAGATACTACCTCAAAACGATGGTGAACAAACCACAACGAGGATGTTGAGTCCCTTGGGGGTATATGTGATACCCATGGGCAAGGGCATGCCGACGAGGACGAGTCACAAAGGACTGGCAAGCGTCTGAAGAAGCACATGATACCTTAGCTGAATCCATATTGGAACGAGAGGAAAGTGGAAAGTCTTAATTAGAAGGCATAACACAAGCTCACATAGTGTGCGTGCTTTTAGGCTCGACGATGACATAGCTCAAGAGACAAATCAGTGATGCCTATTGAACCAAAGTGGACATTACATGTTAGGAGCTTGGATCATGGCATTAGCTCCATTCCACTTTATGTATTACTATATAAACTTATTGGTCCTTTACTAAAATGAATGATACTATTTAAATTTGAAATTGATTTAACTTTTAACTTTCTATTTTACTCTTAATGACGTACTTTTATAGCTACAGAAATCTCATGGCATGTTTTACACCACAAGTTTAAAAAAAATTCTCTGTATCCCATCAAACTATGCTACATAAATTGAAAAATAATTCTCCTTATCCCGTCAAACTATGCTACATAAATTGAAACAGGGAGAATATGTAAGGAACTCTGGGGGAATTGAGAGTTTTTACATTAAATCCTGCATTTGGTATATCCATTTGTACAATACATATACAGTTGGTGAGTAATATATTAGCATCTCTAACTAGTAAGTATCCCTAAATCTCAGTAACATGTATACTCTACTTCAATAAGAAACTATTTGAGCAAAGATTAGGATCCATTTGTTTGAGCTTGAGCACTATCTTGTTGAGCAAAAACTCTTTTGATGGCTTCTTCCTTCTCATCAATGAAGTCAAAGAAACTGTAGATCACATGTGAACATCTGGTGTTCGAGGGAGAAGAAAGGTCCGTATGCTTCCTTTTGTATCGTATATATTGGCGAATACTTCTGAGTAAAAAGATTAACAGAGCAAGGACAGTGACAGCACCAGATAAAAGATAGAGTGCCCAAAAGCTGCTCAAGTGGAGCTGGTTAGGCACTGAGTCTTTTCTCCTATCTGTTGGACAACCTAATTGGCAAAACCACTTTTCGTGTATCTCTTGAAGTTTCCCACTCTCCGCCAGTTTCAGGATTGCTGTTGACATATCGTTAGCCAGAGGAGAATCCTTTTTGAAAGCCTGCATTTCGTACGAGGCAAAGAAACATTCAGTTAAAAGTATAAATTGAACATATTCATGCAATGAGAAGTGAATCACATTATCATCTATGAATTTAAGACATTTACGCCAAGTTATTTTGAAGCTAAGGGGTCTCTAAATTGAATGCCTTTCTCGAACATTCTACTACTAGTGGAATTAGTCATGACCAAGTCCAAAGTTATCAATACGAGGTGACTTCACTCATTTGCAGCAGTTCAAGTTATGCGATATTATTGGTGTGTTAATCAGCAGAAAGTTTTAAACTAAATAAAAGGTGCATATGAATAGACCACTTACAAAACCCCATCCGCTCTTAGTAAATGGTCGACCAATGATCCCAAAATCAGTACGGTTTTGAAGGAACAACTCCATGTATGGAAGTTCATCAACAATTGCCATCACTCCTCCATTTCCTGAGCCTTGCCGCAGAGCAGCTTCAAATTCTTCTGGAGATCGTAGAGATTTTAATCTTGATGGAGCTATGTTGAGAATGTCTTTCAAATAGCTATAGGCAAATGACCCAACTTGATATCCAATAAATGAGTTGCTTGCAATCAAACTATCAATTCCTGTAATCGGTGATGAAAGTTGTTGCACTGTAAGGATGGATGTCAAACTTGCTGTATAGCTTGATGTGATCACCAGGAGTAAGAATAGCCAAACCACCATTACCATTCGACCAAGAGTGCTTACGGTATTCTCTTCTGGAAATTTACAAGATAAAGTCACTAGCCTGCTAGAAGGATGGCTAATCACAGACAAAGCATAATTTGAGCTTGATTCTTTTCATATACTAAGATCAAGCCATACAAAACTAGAATTGAAAAACCAAATAAATGCTTACGGTTTGTTTTGAATAGTGTCGAGAAGCTGAACCTGCATAATATTTGGAAAGAGTTAATAAGAAATGGTTGGAAAGGGTGTAAGCAGTCTTATTAGTATACTTGTTACAAGTGAATATAGAAGGATAAAATACATACAAGTAGTAATACTTAACATAGGGACTCACAGGAACATTGTTGTTATCTGTCTCTTTGGAGGACCACGGAAATCTTCATTGACGCGATGCTCAAGTATCCAAATGACCACTGCTATTATAAGAAATGAAAGAGCTGTAACACCCCACATTTCTAGTGTAAAAGGTTTGAGGAAAACCCAAGCACTTGATTCTGAAGTATCAATGGGGGCTACTATGACAAGGCCTGTAGACACATAAGGCTGAGTGAAATCAACCATCCTTGTCCTATTTGTGACAATAGCAATGTCTCCAACGGCTGCATCAAAAACCTACAAACAATCTTCAAAAGAATGAGCTGCATTTCCATGGCTTAAAAAAGAGATAGGCGGCGGTGTGGAAACTTATTCTTGTAATTTACATCAGCTAGGCTATATAAGTGAATGGCTGTGCAAAGTATTTTTTATATGGAAGGGAAGAATAGTAAGAAACAAGAGACAGTTTTTAGATGGCATTTGGTACTCGTAAAGAGCGATTAACAAAATATACTCACATCAGTTGCAACCATATTCACAAGTGCATCATAATCTGGATTGGCAAGACCAGTACCAAATGGCACAAATCTGAAAGGAATATCATAAGGTACAAGCTTTCGTGCTTCATAAAACAGATCTATGCAATAACCTTGTACATTGTGGCTGGCGTTCAGTGTCACAAACTCAGTAAAACTAGCTCTTCTTGGAAATCCAATTCTCAAGGGTCTTTCATCATTAGCAATAACCCAACCACGCGGTGTTTCACTCTTCCCACCAGGCCAAGTTACACTTTTGAGATTCTGATTTAACCTGGTAACAGCTGTTTCTTTGTTTTGTAGTGATTTTGGAGGTAAAACCGAGAGACCAGAAAAATTTGACCAGTAGCCAACTGTGTGAATCTCCTGTTTGGCAATGTTAATGACTTCATAACCACTACCAATAAGATTTCTATCTTGACTGAAATGAATCTTTCCTGTCAAGCCAGTGAAGTTTGTTTTTGATAAGATATTCATTAGAAGTCCTCCACCATCAAATTCTTTAAGTTTCCCAAGCTGTAATTTATCACTTGTTGTACCATTTAACATATTGCTGAGAGAAAAGCTTATGTTCCCTCCCTGTTGAAGTAGGTTATCAATTGAACGTGCTACTACCCACACGGTATCATAAGCATAAAGACCATATGCAGTCAATCCTGAGTGAACCAGCTCATTCTGCTGCAACTTTCTCCAGCGAGCCAAAAAAGCTCTTTTCCGGGCAGTTTGTGGAATATAGGGACGAAGACTGATTACGCCTTCAAGAGTGCTTAGAAAAGATCTGTTTTTCGGGGAGAAAGAATCTAAAGTAGTAGAAAACCAATCAGTCATAAGCCACACATAATTGCTCCCATTCATTTTCAGCTTATGGACCGCGCTGAAGAATCTTAATTGGGAGTCAGGATTGATATGCACAACAAAAACACGAGGTCCTAATGATTTCGATTGATTTAGCACATACATAATGTCAGTGATGTCATAATCAATAGGTAATGGAAGCTTATATGAGATCTTTAACATTTTATTAGCAAGTGCATCATTTAAAGCAGCTATGCCATTTCTCCCATAGTCGTCATCCAGAAATATAGCAATGACTTCTTTCCATTCATAAAAGTAGACAATGTCAGCAACTGCTTCCATTTGGGATTGATCACTCTGTGTTGTTCGAAGGAAAAATGGGAACTGGAGGGAAGACAGTGTTGGATCAGTGGCAGCATACGAGATAAGAGGAACATGAAGACCATTTGAAATGAAAGAAATCATATGAGCTATTGCAGAAGACTGTGGACCAATTACTGCCACCACTTGCTTCTCAATTACCTGTAAAGCTGACAAAAAGAACTCGAATCGTTAACTATGCTGGAGGGATTCTTGAACATGACTATCAACTGTAGGACGTAATCTCTGTGCCTCCAGATGATATATCTATACCTAGAAAGCATTCCTTTTCTTTTTTGTAGTTGCTGACTGGAAAGAAAATTACAGATGCTTATGATGCCTACACACTCGTTGATATTGTCCTTTAATATGAGCTTTCTTATGCTTATATAGTAAATATTCTGAGTATATTTTTATTGAAGAAATGTAATACTTTTGCATTACATCCACCAGAAAAGAAAGATACATTATGTTTGCACTGAAGTAGCTTAGCAAGTTTCTTTTCATCCAAGAGACAGAACATCACCACTGGACCCAAGAAATGATTCATAGTACTCCTACAATAAGTGCTCCCTCTTGTTCTCTTAAAGATTAAAAAAGGCAAGAAAATCCAAAGAGAAAAGGAAAAATGAATTCCCAGAAACTAGAAGTTAGTTAACATAATTGCTTCTTTTGCTACTTTAGGAATCTTAATAATGACTGGTCACTGGGGTATGGAAACTGGAAAGTGTTGGGTTTTATTTGCCCTGACTTTCTTACATAAATAGGTTTTCCTTTTAGGAAAAGGTTTAGGATTGACTTGTCCTTTTCTTGTAGGAAAAGGTTTAGGACTCTATAAATAGAGGCTTGTTCCTTCTAACTTAATCAGCATTCACAATGTAGTCCTAGGTGCTTTGAGAGTTTTGGTTAGGGGGAGAATTTGTGGGCACAAGTAATACATTATTATTTGTGTGAACCTCCCGAGTGAATTGGTTGAGGTTGTTTCTCTTTATATTTTATACTCTCATATTTATAGTGGATTGCTCATCTCCTTTGTGGATGTAGGTCGATTGATCGAACCACGTTAAATCTTTGTGTCTTTTGGTATATTTCTCGTTTGTCTTCTTAATCGTGGTCTTTCGAGGTTTGCTTTGCTAGCTTCCGCATTACACCTACTTATTTTCGGTCCTAATAGAAAGCGCATAAAGTTGGTTTTCACCTCCTTCAGAAACAAATTAGAGAATCTCCTTTTCATAAATTAGAGAAATAAACAACTCAAAATAACCAAAAACAACAACAATGACTATTGAGAATTAGTGGTTTTAAACTAGTAGTCCATTATGAAAATAGCTAATGAAGTATCACTTGTGGAATGTCTCAAAGATGTCCACCATAGGCTAGTCAAGAGATTTTGGTGACCTAAGTATTACTACAAGCTTGTAGTGGAATTAGTCGAGGTGAGCACAAACACATATAAACACTACATTCAATAAGAAAAATATTACTCCTACAAGCTTAGCTTGTGTAGCGAAAAGCTCCAACTCATCACCCACAAATTCGAGCTTTATAAGTACAACAACAACAAATTCAGTGTAATCCCACAAGCGGAGTCTACAGAGGATAAAGTGTACCCAAACCTTTGCCCCTAGAGAGGTTGTTTCCGATATACTCTTGGCTCAAGTTTAATAAGTAAGAAAGTAAATTCTGAAATGATTACAACAAGAATTTTCCACTAACATCATGACAACTTTAAATTAACAAAAGTAGGAAGAGTTAAAACATTTACCTCCAATGGACCCCTTAAACACACTGCATTCAGAATCCTCCATAATGAAATTAAGACTAGTCCCATTCAGAATGTTAGGATCCCCATTGACATCAGAAACTGCTAACTCCATAGCTTTCTTAGCTGCCCTACCCATGACTGAATCAAAAGCAAAAACTGCACCAACATTCACAAAATCAGGTCTTTCACAGTTCCCATGTTTATTCTGCAACACCCAAATGAAAACAAACAGTGGCAACACTCCCCCAAGAATCCTCATCTTCATTCCACCACTTCAAGAAACTCAGAAAATGAATAAAGTTTGTAACTTTACTCAAGAAACCATATGGGGTTAAAAAATTTCAAGTCAATCAAATCAAGAAAACCAGACCCTTTAAAGGGCAGAAGAGATGATGGTGAAATAAAGAACAGAATTTGTCAAAGAGGAAATTACAGATACAAAACTAAGTTCCATGTGGTAAATTGGAGGAGCCCATTTCTCTGAACAGTCTGAAATTGAGAAAAACATGATAATATATGGAGTAATAAATTCTTGAAACTTCAAACTAGTGAAGCAGCCTTTGAGTAATTTGGAAAGAGATAGGTGCTCCAATGGGATAGCTTTGTTATAAATGAGTCTGCAAGCTACAAATTGAGAGAACACAAGGTCCCACAAGGGGTTTATGAGATTGGTAATTCGATGGTTTTAATTTATTTATCTTACTTTTTTTTAGTCGGTTCAAAAAATGATGATTTTTATCCTTTGTATGTTTTAGCTTTCTTTAGTTTAAGACTACACAATTAAATTTTTATTTTTCTTTCCTTTTAAAATTTCATATCAAATCAAAATTAAAATAAATAAATTAAAACGGAAAGCTCAGTGGAATTTAGACCTTGTGTGTAAAATAAGGATCATGTTCCCACAAGGGAAAAGGGTAGGAGAAGAAAGAAGATTAGAGAGAATCTAATGCTCTATTAGAATAGAAAAAGATATTAATTAATTGTATGAACTGATCACAAACATGTACGATAATGATCCAGTTGCAATTTTATTAGATTTTTTATTCTTTTGACATTTTCATTTCAAATGTACCCATTTGCTAATAAAGAGGATGCTGTCTCAAAGAGTTAATGCTAGATCTACTACTGTCTTAACGACTCATATGATAAAAGTTAATTCAAAATATAAATCTATGTTTTACCTATTTTTCAAGAAGTTTTTACTTTTTATTTGTTTGATGAATCAAATATACAATCTTAAAATGGAAAGGGACTATGCTTACCACCCTATTGTCTATTTTCCATTACGAATTAACATTTTTATCTTCACTATAAATAATATCTGAAAATGTATGTGAAAATTCATTTGATATTTTGTGCGATAAAATGTGAAATGGAAAAAAAATACTACAAAAGAAGCGCCTAAAATAGCAGAAAAAGAAAAGAATAAACAACTTGTATTTAGATCATCTTACATATAATAAGCCTGTGTACTGATTTTTAATTTAAAAAAATCATCATATTCTAATAACTTTAAACTTAATTAATTTTATGCTTCTTGGATGTATATGAGTAATAGTTATTAAGTGGCTTTCGAAGCCACTATCATTTTAATTACGTAAAAAAAATAATTAAAAATGGCTTTCAGCCAACCGTTTTCGTACTTAACCATGTAATTTTCTCTATTAAATTTAACTATAGCTATGATAACTAACTAACTAATATATGTTTGTTTAACCATGTAGTTTTTCCTATTGAGTCCCGCTTTGTGGTTGCCGCACTTAACCCCTCATTCACGTGTTAGTTATATTTGTTATCAAAATTACTTCTTTCGATCTCATCCTTTTAACATTATCTTCAACTCATTTCCTAATTTTTTGAAATATTCTAATGTATCAATTTATTATTAATCTTAATCCATTTTTATTATGTAACTGTTCTCACATGGATGGTTTTATATCACATATGCTTATATATAAAGTAATATAAACAAGTGGAAGAATATAATCTTTAATTTAATTAAAGTTGATTATTGAGCATCTATATATTTTCAACTTTCGTTCCACCAAGAAAAAGAAAAAGAAAAAGTTTCTTTAAGTTTTGCTCGTTCTCAAGGAATCTAGACAACTATATTATATACACACAATACGTTCAAGTCCAAACACTTCAAAAGACTCTTTAAGTTTATACATTTATTTTATTTATTATATGTTCCCATGCAGCAGGAACTTGGCCCTTTTTTTAAAGGATACCTTCAAAAGGAAATCTTGTAACATACGAACTATAGAAATGGTTCGTTTGGACATGATTTGAAATCAGGTTGAATTGAAGTTGGAATTTTATTTGGATATGTAATTTAGATTTCTAAAGTCGTATTTCTTTTTATAAACATAAAAATCTCATAATTTGTGAAAATTATTAGAACTTCTCCAATTCTTATACAATCTTAATAAATGAGCAAATCATAGTTTAAAAACAAGATATCGAAATATTCTCAGGCACCAAATTGATAAATCACATATCTCCCTCCATGTTTCTTTTATAAATAATATTTGCAATTATAAACTTTCAAATACATATAATTTTACAAAGATTCGGTGGTTAAATAAATCAACTATAATGGTAATTAGCTATTCTTTGATAAAATCTTTCCACATGCTGCAAACAATCTCTTCACGTTGAACATGAGTCTTTTCTAGCAAAATTTTAAATTATGGGTCTTTTTTCCACAATATAAACTTATGGGTCAAGTTTTATATTTAAAAAAAATTGAAATCACAATTTAAAATTTCAGCTCCCTACTTTTTGGAGAATGTGGAATTTAAAATTGTGATTTGCATTGAGGTTGAAAATTCACATCTTTGAAATCAGGCTCCCAAATTCTTTGGCCTAAAAGCTTACTGATACTACAGTTTAGAATTAGTTATACTTCTGAATGCAGGTACTGTTAGGAATGAAAATAAGCATGTGTAATGTGGAAGCTAGCAAAGCAAACCTCGAAAGACCATGAGTACGAAGACAAATGAGAAACACATCAAAAGAGACAGATTTAACGTGGTTCGGTCAATCGACCTACGTCCACAAAGGAGATGAGCAATCCACTATAAATATGAGAGTACAAAATATAGAGAGAAACAACCTCAACCAATTCACTCGGAATACAAGGAGGTACACAAAATTCTCCTCCATAACCGCAACTCTCAAAACCCTAGGACTATATTGTGAATGCTAATTAAGTTAGAAGGAACAAGCCTATATATATATAAAGTCCTAAAACCTTTCCTACAAGAAAATGACTAGTAAAATATTAAAACCTTTTCCTAAAAGGAAAACTTATTTATAATAAGAAATTAGGGCAAATAAAACCCAACAGGTACTTGATGAGGCAGATGAGAGCAACACTGACGCACGTGTTTTTTTTTTAATTATAAATTTCCAGGATTGCAGTCTTGACGATGTATATATAGCATGTAGGAGCACAACAAAAGGGGGGAGTTCGCCTTAACCCCAAATATATATCAACGATTGTCAAGCAATCCTTGCAAAAGGGGAATGTTTAAGCATGCCACTGTTTTATATTCCTGCACATCTAGAGACTATACAAATTAACTTACAAAAAAATTTGGCTTTGTCGTATCTTATCCTTATGCTAGGTAATTGCATCTTGTAGGAGCTCAAGAACAGGTTGGCGGATGCAATGGCGAAGGCGGGAGCTAGGCAGGGAAGCATGAGGAACCCCACTCTTTTTGAAGTTCCTCCTGTGTGTGCCACACCAATACTACCAGTAGACATGTCAGGAACTCTTTTTTGTAAGAACAATTCCAAGCCATAATGGTGAATAAAATGGCCAGTGTTATTCAAGTGGGGAATGTCCCTCATGCTTGTAACGAACCAGTTAAATTTATAAATATTCGTTTTAAAACCCAAAAAAAAGATGTATGAACAGTATTTATAGCCACGTTTTTCAACTATAAGCACGAAAATTGGATACTGCTCCTTTCAGTTCTTACTGCTTTCTAACTTTGTCAATGTATAGTCTCTGTCTTAATTTGAGATAGTTGGGAATTCACAAATTTCAAATACTGAATCCGTCTCTGATTCCATCGTTCATATGCATTACGGGCTTGTAAGCTTGTAAGTTCAACATCGTTCATTACATTCTTTGGTGTCGTTGCCAACCACCTTCCTCAGATCTTAAGGCGATTCCATCATATATTTCATTTCATGTTTTACAATTATTGGTTTACTGCTTATAATTTCTTACAAGTTAGTTCATTATAATCTTATTATTTGGTCAATTCAGCCCACGTACACCTTAAACCATGTGTACAAATTCAAAGTAACGATCCTAATTGCATAGTCTATAACTGTTGAAGTGTGTGCCCATCTCATGTGTGGACCTGATTCTTTTTCATGGGCCAAACACGTGAATTTTTTTTTTTTGGGTGGAGGTGAGATTCGATTACAGGACTATTGTCTGCTCTGATACCATGCTGAAGCGTGTGACTATCTCACCTAAAAGCTTAAGGCGTTAGAGAGAGCACACTTTTAATAGTTAATTATATTCTTAATAGAAACACGTTCGCGATGATCTTGATAATAGATGTTCAAATTTCAAAGAATTTCATATTATTTCATTTCTTAAACCAGCAGGTCTTACCAACATATCTAGCAAGACCCATTAATTTGTTTATAAATAAGAAAGTTCTCCTACTCCTTCAGCTCTGGTTCTTTCTTGTCTCCCCATTTATTTAACCTGCCTTGAGCTGCTTCAACCTGCAAAGTCATAATTTTTTTTGAAGTAATTACATTTAGCTCTGTGAAAATAATTCTTTTGGTCATGTTTCCATAAATAAAAAAAAGATGGGTAAAAGAGGTTTAATATGATTTACCTCTTTATTCCAATCAGTTCGAATTGTGATCCATATTAAAATTACTGTTTGCATAACTGTACCGCCCATCATTCCTAACCATATACCCTGTATATAATGCACCCAAAAGAAATTTTTTTAGTACACTCAGCATCGAGATGTGTTTTAATACAAAAAGAGTGATAGTGAAACTCGTGATAAAGTATAGTTTACGTATGTTTTTTATTATTAACTCTACTTTGTAATAAATGGTGAAATTATACCTTAGCACCAAGTTTGAAGTAGAACCCAAGAAGAGCACCCAATGGGACTCCCACAATGTAATAGCAGCCTACATTGACATAAGCCACAAAAGTTTGCCATCCACAGCCAACAGCCACACCTATATAAGATTCAAATTTTATATAAATCCTAAACCAATGTGTGGCAACAGAACAAAAAAAAATAAGGCAAATACCAAAAGATCCCTCTAAACTTGACGCGTTTTATTCAGATCGCCCTACTGATACTTTAGGATAATTTGAATGAAACGCGCTATGTTTAGGAGCAACTTTAGATATTCTGTCAAATAAAACAAGTTAATTATAATAATTTGATTGAATATTCAGAAACTAGAGAGTGATTAAGATGCTTAATGAAACTCTCTGTAATTACCAGATAAGACAGGCTGAATTCCATTAAGTGCTAGGGTAAGCGCGAGCAATGGACAGAGATCAGAGACAGCTTCAGCCACAACTTCTCCTCCAGTGAAGGCATAGCTAATGACGTCACGAAATGTGAGAACAAGGATTGCAGCAATCACTGAGATGATGAAAGAGCATGTTGTGACAACTTTCACTGCAAATGATGCTGATTTTGGATGCCCTGCTCCCAATTCATTGCTCACTCGTACACTGTTAATTCATCAATGATTCAACATTAAATGTAAGTCGATAAATGTACTATGCTTTTATATCGAAAATGTGGAGAAAGGAAACCTGACCTCGCTGCTGCATTGAATCCAACTGATATCATGAACACCCAACCACAAATCGTCATGCTTTTAATTTGTCGTTTTGCCACGCCAGAATAAAGGGGGAAAACAAACAAGGTTAGCTAATTGAAAATAATCAACTGACTTTATCCAAAGCAGCAACAAAAACAAATGTAAAGATACTCAATGTGCTTAATTTAATGACCAAATAAGTTGGAAATTAATTAAGTACTTCTTTTAATCAAAATATTCATGTCACAAAGTATAATCTAAGTATTATGATTTAGGATGATCAAACTATCTCTAATTTCTTCAATTGTCAAGCTAAAATTTCTGCTGACGACTATTAAAACAAAACGTGACTAGAATGACACAGAGTACACAAACTTGAAAAATTCAATAGAATACGCATAGCTAAAAGGTTTCTGGACTTCTTTAACAAGACGCAAAGATGGCCGTTACATGAGGCTGCTTTTTACAAGTGTTCTATGTTCTAAAGGTCTTTAAGAAGGCACATCTTAGGCTTTTATGTTACAAAATAAAGTCGTGAAACTATAATTATGTGAAACTTTACCGAAGGAATATGGGAACATTACGAAGGATTAGTCTTACCAAATAGAAAGCGAATCCAAAGTCAATTCTGGATTTTCAAGCAAGCCAGCAAGCAGAACGATTATCTGAAAATACCATGACTCCAAGCATAGCATCACAGCTGATGCTGCTGATAACTTAAAGAACTCTGGCAAACCCGAAAATGCCTTCCAACTAAACCCATTCCATGTTGTCTTACACTTCTCACTCTTCAAAATATACACAAATTGACCTATCACTATCATCCACCACGACAAACTCAATACGAGTGACACCCCTAGCAACCCCAGCCCAAGTTTATAAGCAGCCACCCAACTCATCACTAGATGCAACACCAATGTCGCTGCAGAAATGTAAGCACTTGGTGCCACAATGCTCTGCGCTTGAAGGAATTTCTGGATCGGGAAATTCACAGCGTACGCGAAAATTTGTGGTATCAGACCATACACAAACAATGCCGCTGCTGATGCAATTTCTGGTGATTGCCCTAGGAATAGCAAAATTGGCTTGCTGAAAACATAGACAAAAGTGAGCAACACCCCTGTTAGAACGAGGAGAATCGTCGATCTCTGAAGATAAACTCCTAACATATCGTATTTCCTCGCTCCATATGCCTGACCACAAAGTGTTTCCACTGCACTTCCCATGCCCAACTATTCAAAAAAAAATTAAAAATTAAATCTCTAATTAGCTGATTTTTCAGACAACCAATCAATTGATAGTGTTATAATCATCGAATAAATCTAAAAAGAAAGATGTTCTATATATATATATATACACACACGTACCATGAGCCCATAGACGAAAATCTGAATGCCAGTGTTTCCAAGTGAAGCAGCGGCGAGCTCAAGATTACCAAGGTGGCCAGAGAAGATTTGCGTAGACATAGACATGAGATAATTGATCATGTAAACCATGACAGCAGGAGTAGCAAGTGAGAAAAGGAGTTTCGTTTCGATCCACGTGGCCTGACGCAGACGATTCCATCGAGGTAACGAAGGATCCAATAGAACAGTCTCCAATTCATTGCTGGATTCAGAATCTGAAGCTCTGTTTTTATCTAGAAATGGCTGGTTAACATCATTTTCAGAGGATGCCATGGTTGGTGATGGAGAATTTGAGAGTGCAAAAAAAAGAGGTGAAGTTATGGGAATTTGGTTAGAATGGTGAATGTATGGTATGTATATATATATATATATATATAGGAAATCTAGGCATTTTAATATAATGTCTATAATAAGGGTAGATATTTATTTATCTTCTTACTAAAGCCATATTTTTCGGGTAGGTGACTATCAGGAAATAAGCTCTCATCAATAAAGTAAAATTAAGATAATCAACTAACTTAGCTATTAAGATTGCTTATTATAGATATTTAATAATTGATCCTCTTTGAGGTTTTACTTTGTTTAGGTTAAATATTTTTTTTAAAGCTTAATCTTGACATTTTTGGCTGTTATTTTCATTTTTAATAGATTATATTTGAAAAATAGAAAATAAAAGGTCATATTTTGGGATAAAGGTTTTATTTCATTTTCAAAAGAAAAGGGGAAGTTTCACAAAAAAAAAATCTCTTTTTAAATCAAGTTTAAATAAATAAATTCGTATTATATTAGTGATATTTTGATTATTTTAGTCTAAAAGGAGTTAGTGAATGTTATTATCTATATATGTTTAAAAAGTTCGTTTGAGACTTGTCTAGGGTGGAGCACTTGCAAATTCAAGACGCACGTGGGAAACTTAAGCGAAATTTACACTCTAAGCGTTTGATTGTATGCACCCTCTTCCCTAATTAGTGTTGACCTTCAAATTCTTATAACAAATCAATGTAAAAGTTAAATTACCTATAATAAATAAGATCATTGAGTGTAACGAAAATAAAGAGTCATAATATTGCATAATAACTAATTGAGAATATAGTAAGGATTAGTATCAATTGAACATTATTCTGAAAATAGGTTAACAATTGAAATTTTTATCTTTAGTTATTTCTACTGTCTTAGTTATATCTTTCAAAATTATCATACTTTTATTATTTTGAAAGTAATTTTGTATTTATACATGAAATATAAATATTTTAAATTATACATAGTATTGATAATATTTGTTGTTTTATTTTTAGAAAGGTAATATGTGCAGTTTGATGACATATTTTAAGAAATTGTGAAATTTTCAATTGTTTGGAAGTTAAAACATATAGTTCATTTGTATTTTATGATAACTTAACACTATTAAATTATTTGTACTTTAAAAATATGCTAAATATTTTATTTTCTATAAATTTTCTTAAATTTTTAAGGCGTTTTCTACGTTTTATCTTGATATATTATAAATTTAAAAGCTAAAACTTATAGGGCTTAGCCTCAAGTTTTGAGATTTACGTGTCTCGTGATTTACGCCTCGCTCAATATTACATATACTTCAACTTCAATTTTAATTTTTTTAAATAAAATAAATAATATTTAATTTTCATGGTCAAAACTAAAAATGTATGTCTTTCCTCGTGCTTTCAAAATACTAATTATTATCATAGATTTTAACTTTTAGTAGAAAACAAAATTGGGAAAAGAAAAGAGCCAATATAATTGGCACGTAGAAGATTCTTCATAATGTTTTTTTAACTAAGTCTCGTTTTCACACAAAACCTCATGCATTCTGCACCATTTTTCTTGTTTTTTTTTTTTTCCATAAGTGACGCACCAATCACCATTTTTTTCTGAAAACCTTGGATCATATACATTTGTTGCTTCCATTCATTAATTACTTTCGGCTCGTTTTGTAGGTTGTATTAAAAAAAAAATGTATACATTAGTAGTATTTTGTTTAGAATATTTTTTAAATATATATATGTATATTGAGGTGTGTATTATTAAATATATGGAAATTTGTGGTATTAGTAATGCAAAGAGTTCTAATGCATGTATTAGCATGGTTAATTAAGGACACAATTGCCCCTCAAAACCTTTTCTATATCTTTTCCATCATATTTGTGGAGGATATTTTTGTAAACAGACATTTT
This sequence comes from Solanum etuberosum, assembly GCA_029582245.1. Lineage (NCBI taxonomy): Eukaryota > Viridiplantae > Streptophyta > Magnoliopsida > Solanales > Solanaceae > Solanum > Solanum etuberosum. The sequence goes on along the minus strand of JAJONR010012441.1, from coordinate 4,743 downwards.
TTTATAGAAATGATGTAATGTATTTTATTTTTAATACACTAAAATCTAAATCATACACAACATAAACAATAATCTTTGCATAACTAATACAAACTATTATTTTTATACACCTTACCAACCGATCCAAATTATATCTTTCCAAAAATACTCAATGCAGATTCTTCATAATGTTCAAACATATGGGACAACTCTCATTTTTCACACAAAATCTCATGCACCATTTTTCATGTTCTTTTCATAGGTGACACACCAATCACCATTATTTTTCTTGTTTTTTTAGAAACCAATGAAAACCTTGGATCAGTGCAAAACAGAGAATTTTTGCTTCCATTTCATTAATTACTTTATGTCTTTTCAAAACCAAAAAAAAAAAAAAAAACTCAATGTCCCAGTCCACGCACTCACCCATCCAAACAAAAAAAAATATATGTTACTTTTGAATGTGGTGTTAAATTAAAGATATTTTAAATGTATTAAAATGTCTATTAACTTTGTGGTTTTATTGTCAGTGAAAAGTTAAAATTAAAGAATTGTTAAAAAAGAGAAAGAATCATTTTTATTTTTTAACAGACTAAAAAAAATAATACGTCAAATAAATTAAAACGAAGAGAATAACTATATTAATCTTATGAAAATACTGAAAGACTTGCATAATTTTTAAACCATGTTTCAAATGTGGGATATACTTGATCATGACCTAATTGACTCACAAAGTAATTGTCCAACATATCGCATTGTAATTAGATATTTAATGCATATCAATAATAACTTACTCAAAAAATGATTGAACTTTCGGGAAATTATAATATGAAAATACTTTATCATGATCAATCTACATAATTGACAATTGAGAGTGTGTATTGTCATAACATAAATGACGACTAGCGGTATGTAATATTGTTCATAAAAATATTTTGCTTCTTCATTGAAAACTTTCAGTATTTCTCCGCATTTAAAATCGAAATGCATCCTAGAAGTATAAATTATGAATCTGCATATCATGCATTCTAAAGTTTTGGTTGCTACTTTTCACCAACAACAAAGTTCTGAAATATATCAATATTTCTATCATTTTCACCATGAAGTCCACACATTATAATTGTTTTAAACTCTTTTTAATACAGATGAAGCTTAATAACCTCTGATTTATAATAATATATATTTTTATAAAAAACCCTATATTTGCATATCTCAAAACAATGTACTCTATAAAGGTTCAACAAATTAACAATGTAAGTACGGAAAACTATCTTATTAGAATTGCATTCATACCATATATATTAATTCTATCTATACTTTCAAATAATTATATATGTATTCTACTACAAGTTAAGAATTTTCTATCATATATTGAGGAAGATATATACACCTAAATACATGTATTTTTACTACCAGATACACTAAAATAGGGAGGGAGGCGAGCGAGATAGTCATTTATCCTAGATAGTAGATACATGCGAATCACATTAGATACAAACTAGATACATGTATATGTATGTATCTGGTGTGATTCACATGTATTTGGGAGACCAGATTGGTGAGCGAGATGAGAGGGAGATTTGTTCATATCACTACAAAAAAAGGTGCAATTGTGGCGGTTCTAATTGTGTATAGCGGCAGTGTTTCAATTGCCACAATATGCATTTTTAACGATTTATGGCGTCTTCTAAAACCGTCGTAATCCTTTCTGTCACAATCTTGACTAAACCGCCATAATCTTAAATGATTTTACTGCGGCGGTTTAGTTTTACAATTATGGCAGTTTTAAAAACAAAGTTGTTGGTGTATCCTTCTTGCCCCTACACATACACCATGAGGCAGAGAAACATGGTGATATCCAATAGACAAAATGACGGCACACAAACTTGAAAATCAAGAGAGAAGCAAATCAATCATATTGATAAAATCAAAATTTCTAATACCGAGCAGATCAACAATATGAACATATAATATCGCCAGCTTTCATCATGTCTGGACCTTAGAAGATCAAATGACAGTGTGAAAGAACCAATGAAGGTGAAAGACACATTTTGAAATACTTCATTCAACTATCAAACCATAAAAATATTATTATTTTTATGAAGCAAACCATAGAGATATAATTATGAACTGTAAAAGAAAAAATATTAAAAATCTGCAACAAAGGTAAATAGTTAGAGAAGAACCAGTAGAAGAATGCTAAAAGGATGAAAAATGCGACCTCTTGTGCTAAATGTGCATTCAGATGCGACACTTGAAATAGGAATGGCTAATACATCACGAGCCATCTCAACAAGAATAGGAAATCTTGGCTCATTAGAATTTCCACCACTTTAATATATATCAAAATCATCAGTCTCTGGCTCAACATCTTCGGCAAGATATCTACCTAACTCTGATTTACTACTTGAACTTTCACTAAATTCTTTATGCCTCACATAATCCTGTTTCGTTCTCATTGATCCTCTTTTCTGAAAGTTGCCATCACCACTCACACTAGATATACTCGATGAGTTCCCAGATGAAGTAGGTGAAGATTATGCAAATAAAGAGACTTTTGTTGATTTCTTAACAGAATGATCAAACAAAGCTTTCATATATTTATCCACTGCATCAGCAAGTGGGTCCCCAATTTCTTTTCCAAACATATTACCAATTGCAAAACGAACATAATCAAGCTTGTTACGAGGATCCAACACAGATGATATAAAGATCATGTTGTTCATGTTATCTGGTTCACCCCAATATTTTCAGAATTTTTCTCACATACTTTCTACTATTTTTTTCTAGTTAGAATCTTCATTTTCTATCATCTCTTTCAAAATAAGATCAAGCTCAGCAATTTCCACAAAGTGCACATTATTTGTAACATATTTTGAACCAAAGACCTTCAAAGTAAGTGTATACAAAGTTTCAAGAAACTTAATCATTGACCTCACATTTTCCCAATCAACACTAGTGAGGACACCTGCTTCAGTTCCATCTTCACAAGCATGAGAACGTAAATAATCAAGAAACCCAATTTCATAAAAACTATATCTTTCAAATGCAAGTTCAAAGTGTTGTGTTGTATCAAGAATCAAGTATGTAGAGTTCCATCTAGTAGGAACATCTAAACATAATGATTTCTTACAAGTTATCAATTGAGATTCACAACATTCTTTAAACTTTTTAATTCTTGCGGGAGATTGTCTAATGTATTTCACGACTGTCTCACTCGCTTGACTGACTCACCAACTTCCTTCCATCCATCTTGCACAATAAGATTAAGAATATGCGCCATACACCTCACATGAAGATGTCGACCATCCATTATGTTGGTTCCCCCATTAGTCAATTGCTTAGACATTTCTTTCACGGTAACACTGTTGGAACTAGCATTATCAACTATTATGGTAAACACATTATCTAAACCCCAATCAAGCAAACAATTTGTAATGGAAGCTGCCATATCATCACCTCTATGACTAGAAATAGGACAAAAAATTATAATTCTTTTATGCAAAGTCCAATTTCTATCTATAAAGTGGGTTGTTAGGCAGAAGTAGTTGATTCTTTGAATAGATGTCCAAGTATCTGTCGTAAGACAAACTTTTGGACGTGCTTCTTTGAAAGACTTCTTCAAGAGTTTTTTTTTGTTCACCATAAAGTTCATAACAATCTCTTGTCAAAATTCTACAAGAAGGAATATGAAATTGTGGCACTGTAATTTTCATGAAATTCCTAAAACCTTCCTTCTCGACAAAACTAAATGGCAACTCGTCAACAATTACCATTTGAGCTAAAGCTCTTCTACTTTGTGCTTGATCAAATTTCCAAGTGCTAATCACCCCTTCCTTTGCTCCCGTCGAATATGGTAAAAAATTTATTAGTCTTTGACCATCATCCACGGTAGCGGGAAGGTTAGGACACTTTTTGTTAGTCAAATGGTTATTCATAGCCGAAGTACCATTAGCATAAGTTTTTTCACAGTAATTACATTTTGCTTTAGTAGCTCCATCTTTATCGATGAACTTCTCGAAAAAGCATAATCTATGTGAAAAAAATTGATACCGTCGATCAAGAGAGGCGTGACGAAAGCCCATAGTATAAATCAAATCTGACACTAATAGAAAGGATCGAGTTATCTCCCCTCCGGTCGCTGGCGGTGTATCTCCTTCCCGTTGAGGCGGTGACGGCGTGGAGAGGATTCCTCTGAGAATGAAGAGGGATTGAGAGAGCGGTGATGGACTGGTGGATTAGCCATTTGAGATGCCTTTTTAAGTTATAAAATGTCCTAATTAAAAAGGTTATAATATATCTATGGTGGATTGAAACGCCGGAATCCACACAAAACCGCTGCTTTTAGCATCTATGATACGGCGATAGAAAAAATGTCGTAATGTATGATATATTACGGCAGTTTTCTAAGGCTGTGTTTGGTTGGTGAGTAGAAAATATTTTTCGGAAAAGATTTTTTAGTGTTTGATTTATAAATGAAAAATATTGTTTAAAAATAAACTTAATTTTTTTTTGGGAGGGTGGGGTGGTAGGGCAGGCGCGCACGGGGCGTTGGGGGTACGGGTGAGATGGGGTGAAAAAATAAAAATTTGAAACTAAAAATAATTTTAAAAAACAAACTTAATTATTTTTTGGAGGGGGTTGGGGGTCTGATTGGTTGGTTGGGGGGGGGGGGGTCTCGGGTAGAGGTGGCGTAGGGGTAAAAAAATAATAATTTGAAATTGGAAATATTTTTTAAAAACAAACTTTAAATTATTTTTTTTG
>JAJONR010012440.1:0-25665 GCA_029582245.1 Solanum etuberosum | reverse complement strand
TATTATTATTATTATTATTATTATTATTATTATTATATAAGTATCTCTTATTTAATATTTAGATTAAATGTATTCAATATATGTAATTAAATGTATTATTATTATTATTATTATTATTATTATTATTATTATTATTATTATTATTATTATTATTATCTTTTACGTAATTTCTAAATTTTATTTTCAAAAAATTTAAAGATTTAGTGTTCAAATTCATGATCAAAATTTTAACAATTAATTCTGAAAGTGTCACAAAATTTGAACAGGGAACACTAATTAACAATCTCTTCAACTTTTTGAGAGTCAGATGAGTTATTTTTTATACCGCAATTTTTCTGTATGTCTTTAAAATATTTTAAATTATTAATAATTTGAATTTTTGCATAATTTTCGAATATGTAAATTTTATTTCAATTTTTTTTTTTTTTGCAAATTCATGGTAAAAAATAAAAAGTCTTTTAACTCTAATACTAGTTAATTACAAGTTTTTAATTAATCTCTCAGATTGTTGAACGTATTAAGAAGTATTGTGACATATGTGGAGGTCCTGCAACTTTCATACAGGTTCGTACCCTATATATAATTTATTTATTTATTTGCCCTCTTTTTATAGCTCGAAGATTTATCTTTCCACTAATTATTGAAGTCGGGTTAATATAAAAATATTTATATAATCAGATAGGTTAAAGATCGAGTTTAATTCATACACATCGATAATATATAAATTGAGCATAGCATTACAATTTTAAATAGAAAAAATTCATAACTCCTCAATTTTTCGCCCCTATAGTTGAAAATGGTGAAAAACTCTGTGATAATGTCATGAAGTTTTACTTATCTGAGGTATAATATTAACTTTTCAAAGATAGGGCCAAAAAATGATTAGAAGGTAACCTACACGACCTACATATGCACCACCCTATTTTCGTGATTATAAAATTCCACTTCTGTGAAAAGTTTATGTGTAAATAATTTTTGGATGATCAGATAATGTAAGAAAAATTATTTATAGTGTTTGTATATATAAATTAAACTCGAGATTGTTAAATTATATTGATAGTCATGCTAAATATATTTATGTTGACCATGTATATAACTTACATTATAATCTTATCAAGTTTAAACTTTATGCATTATAATATAAAAATCTTGTTATAAGATAATTACATATAACAGATCGATATTTGATATAATTTTACAATTTTTTATGCGATTAGTATATATAACTTATTTTTTTTTTGGTTTTAGGCAGCAGTCCCCAAAATTATTGAAAGCACAAAAGAGGATTTCTTCAGAAATACACTCAAAATGCTTAAGAAAAATGCAGATATATGTTATGAAAAAATACAAGATATTTCATGTATAAATTGCCCTTATAGATCACAAGGCTCAATGGTTCTTATGGTAAACTCTCTTACTCCCCCAAAACTTCTTGTTTCATACACTTTTGTCCCTTCTTTTTGTTTTTTTTTTCTTCTTTTTGGTCCTTCTACTTTTTAATTTTTAATTTTATGTATGAAGGTGAAGCTCAATTTAACCCTCCTCAAAGATATAAGTGATGATATTGACTTCTGTTTTAAGCTTGCCAAGGAGGAATCTGTCCTTTTACTTCCAGGTATAGAACGCGTTTGATTGAATACAGAGCTTACAGAAAAAAAACAGAAGATTTGACTGATGAATATAAAAAAATATCGTTAGAATTTATTGTCTTAAGCACACCATAATATTTCTACGACTATAAGAATATATTATCAAGGATAAAATTAGAAGTTTAAAGTTAACGAGTTTTCATATATAGTCTAATATATTCACTTTTGACAAATTTAAATAGTCAAAATTTCTCCAAAATTATATTAAATGAGACATTTTGAACTTTAACCCCAAACATTAGTGACCATTTATTATCTTTTCCTCTTTGAGTTTATATAAATGTGTTCAATTGAATACATAGATTAAGAAAAGAACATGTTTGATGTATATACCAAAAGTATCCTTACAACTTGTGGTCGCTATTTTTAAATATAGAAATATATTATTCTTCTTGAAAACAACGTAACGTAATATTAGGTCCGATAAAAATACGATTTTTTTTCAGGTACTGCTGTGGGATTGAAGAATTGGGTTCGAATAACATTTGCAGTTGAGCCATCTTTTCTTGAAGAAGGATTAAGTAGACTGAAATCTTTTTGCCTAAGGCATTCCAACACAAAAATAATGAATTAATTAATTTACTGAATTTTATTTTCATTTTCTTGGCTAATATGGTGAAAAAATTTGAAAGAAAAAGGTATGATTTCTGTTTGAATAAGAGTATTTTCCTTATTTTAGTTGATGATGGGTTGTATTTTTCTGTTAAATTGGTATTAGTAAATTTTATTTTGTCTTGTTTTGTAATTGATCTTCCTTATAACTATAAAGGAAATTAGTTCTTCGGCACATGCGTTACACAAATATTAATATTATAAATTAAAGCCTTGAATAAATGATTACAGGGAAAAAAGATAAATATATTCCGAACTATCGTAAATGGTATACAGATACCCTCCGTCATATTTTTGGGACGTTGGTGCTCCTGCCGTTCAAAAATTAGAACATATATACCCTTTATACTAACAAACATACACGTGTCATAATCTTATCCACCGACCCGACATTTATTAAATATCGGATCAATGGATAAAATTGCGCCACGTGTCCTTATTTAGTCTTCCGTTAGAGTGAAGGGCATATATGCTCTAGTTTTTGGACGGCAGGGGCACCAATATTCCAAAAGTATGACGGAGGATATCTACATACCATTTACAATAGTTCAACGATATATTTGTCCTTTTTTCCATGATTATATGATGACTTTTGTTTTATCGAGGTGTGATTGAATATCGTTTAAACCTACTTTTCTGTTTTGTATCTCTTTCTCCCCCTAAAATGGATGTTTGATACAAGGTCTCTCCAAACTGTTTATATACAACATAAGTTAATTAGTATAATGTTTTGCTAAGAGTAAAATAGAGATTGTGATTTAGTTATATACACAACCTCTAAGTAGAAAATGTTTGAAAGTTTACGGTTTATTAAAGCGAATGCGTATAATTAAGGAAAATGACATATTTTATGTGGTAAACTTAACTACCTATAGACGAATGAGAATAAGTGAAATATTTTTCCTTCAAAATTAGAATCGAAGGGTCTAATTGGAACATTTTATTAGAATTGAGGTATTCAAATATTGAAACAAGATTTAGTTACACAAAAGGAGGAATCATCCCGATGAGAGGAGAGGCTCGTGTCTGATTGGCTAGTTGGTTAGACAATAGCTTACCAAGGCGATGATCTGGTTCAAGTGGATGATCAGTCAAACTGAGAGTGAGACACGACCCAAACACCTATCAGAGACAATAGTGGGGAATATTCCGCAATGGACGAAAGCTTGGCATATCTAAATCGGTGTTTGAATTGATTTATTTTTAGTGATTTTTGGCTTTTAAGTCATTTTTTAATTTTGAAACTGTTTGGATAACTCAAAGAGGTGCTTTAAGCACCCCTTTTAAGGCTAAAAATGTATATAAAAAAAAAGAGAAAAGACATAAATTCATCCCTGAAGTTGTACCGAAAAGTCAGTTACACGCTTAAATTATTGAGGCGACCTATTACACACTTATACTACTCAAAAGTGAATTTAATACCACCCTCAAAGCTGGCATGGAAATAAGATTAAATAAAAAATGCGCGTTTGAGTAAAAAAAAAAGACAATTTTTTTTCCACCCCCGCACTTCTCCTTCACGTTACCCTACCCTTTCTTCTTCCTCCATTTTTTTCTTATCGCAAACACTATTCCACTACATCAAAAATGATCTTTAGCGGCAATTAATTAACAATTGTCGCTAAATATGTATTTTTAGCGGCAATTAACACTCTTTGTATATGTCCCTAAAGGCTTTAGCGACATTGGATCTAATGACACTTAACTAATGCCGGTAAAGACTTTAACACTCTTTATTAATGTGTCTATTTATTGCCACTAAAAGTTGTTTTTGTTGTAGTGTTCCCACATTAAATTCGTCAAGTCAAGAACGGATTATTCAATTTATTTTTGTGTTTTTTTGTGTAAAAAAATTTCTGGGTTTTTGCACAAAATTCATTTTTTTAATGTATGTTCATAGATCTTTCTTCTCTCTCAGAAAAATCCTCTCTACATTTTCTTCAAAATCAGTAATAGTAAATCGAGCACTATTTTTTCAATTGTCTGACTAAAATCTTTGCAAATAAATATTGCAAGTTTTCACAATTCTCCTCTTGAGCTTGAATGAAATTTGTATATTGTGATAATTTTTTGTGGTGGGTTTGGTGATGGGTGAAAAATTAGTGGTGGTATGACTTTTAATTTCGATAATGACAATGAAACTCGTGATTTTGATGTGGATGGTGAATTTATGGTTATGATTGTGATGAATTTCAATGATAGTGATATGATTCCAAAGGTGAATTTAGTTAAATTTATGATGTTTGTTATCGATTTTTTTATGATGGCAATGGTTGTGGGAAGATTCCGGTGGTGAATTTGATTATGAGTGGTGAAATCTATGGTGGTGGAGAAGTAAATTTGATTATAATAGCAAAAATGGTAGTAATTTAATGGTGGGTTTGATGGTGTATAGGGAAGAAGAAGAAATTGGGTGATATGATTTTTTTTTTAAAAAATCTGACGTAATTATTGATGTGGCAGTGACATGGTGATGACGTGGCGCGAGTGTGGAACACTTTCTCATCATGTGACTGGTCGTATGTGCGTCAGGGTTGTAATAAATTCACTTTTAAGTAATTCAGGTGTGTAATAGGTCGTCACAATAGTGTAAGCGTGTAACTGACTTTTCGCGACAAGTTTAGAAGGAAATTTATGCCTTTTCCCTAAAAAAAAGAGCCAAAAGCCAAAAGTTGGGTGTTCCCAACTTATAACTTTTAACTTATAAGTCACTTAAAAAAAGTCAATCCAAACACCCCTATAAATATCCTGACAAATTTAAGGGTTGATTATGTATTAAGCTAATAATGTTTTAGAACCAAAGTATCAATCAACTTTCTAAGTATCATAGAAATGGTGTCCTTTGTTTCCTCTCAATAACTAGTAATTTCTATGATTAGAAAAATAATAGTTAAGTAACTTCCATGATTTTAGGTAAAGTCGAGCTGAGTGACCATCTAAGAAATCAATCCGAGAGAAATAATTCCAGGATGCTTTATGTTGTTCCCTAAACAGTAACAAATTCCATAAATTCTGCATCATAGTCCTTCGCTAGCAAAGTCTCAGGTACAAAACAAACTTCAATAAAACAGTTATAATTAGTTATAACATGAATTGGCACTTCTTCATCTTACCATTTCCAAAAATCAATGATCAAAACAAACACTAATTTCAAGCTTCTAAACTCAAATTGATCAGTTGAATGAGAATCTATTAAAATCAAACTACACAAAAAAGGGGACAATTTGATGCATAAAGTATTCCATGTTAGCAGAGTTCAAGGAATGGCGTTTTGTAGAACCTAACTTCCAACATTCATCAGGTCGTTGTAGATCATTCCGCAAATCATAGGGGCAAAGTATGGGTACTTGCAGGAATAAACCTTTTAGCTTTTTGCTAAACACAGGATATTTCAAGTCCAAAAGTCCATTCTACAAGGGTGACAGAATAAAGACATAATAGAAAGAAGAAGAAAAACCCATACTCAAAGGAATCACCTCACATCTATTTCTAAGATATCTTCAGAGCTCTAAAAGGCAATGATATGTTAATAGTCAGTGGACTTATTTCCATCAGTGTGCACAGCTCTTACCTTGTTCTTCTTTTTAGAACAAGTAGGCATTCTCACACAATCTAAGTAGGAGTCGTCAAGGCTGCAATTGGCAGTCCCACTTTAGATCCTAAAATCATATTGGTTTTGCTGTTATCAAGTTCTTCTACTCCTGCTCATAAGGTGATGTTTCGCTTGAAGAATCACTTTCAAATGTGGCGTTTGCGCTTGGCGATGAGGGAAGTGAACCTTTATGAGAAGATAAACCTGGAAAAAATAGTGGATCAGCATAACAGTCACTGATACTCAGTGTAGCATGGAGGTAAGAATATTTGATATTAGGGAAAATGGCTAAAAGGACGCCTATACTACAGACGGATTTGTAGTAACACACTTGTACTTTCCAGGGTTCCTATGACCCCCCTGGATATTTTTTTTAAAGCATTTCTTTGATATTTATCAGGTGAGCTGAATAACAAATCAAAGCTTTGTTGCTCATTTCCCACGAAGAAATCAGTTGAATCTCTTGGAATTTAATCTCCTGAATCACTATATTCTTTCATAATCGAGTTTCGGCTTGTGTCACGTCGGATAAATGCCAAAAAATGTTTTAAAAAAAATATACAGGGGGGGTACTAGGTCCCCCATAAAGTATGAGTGTGTTACTGCAAATCCGGTCACAGTTTAGGCGTCATTTTAGCAATTTTACCTTTGATATTATGTTATCCTCATGAAAGACAGAAGGCCCAATATGCAAAAAGAGAACATTAGAATGTCAGAGTTCCACCAACCTTTTGCTCCTATAGGACGGAACTTCTTTGTATGTCGTCTAATCAACTTTTTGGCCTTTGTTATGGTTAGTTGTCTGGCAAAGGGAGAGAAATCGGCCTCACCTTCACTCCAGTCAGCGTGCAAGTCTTCTTCTTCACCCCTCATTGTCCGAAGCACAAAAGCCTTAGCCTTTTTACGCTGAGTATTAAAAAGGCCTTTCACTGAGGTGACAAATCCATCACCTGCACCATCAGCAGGACGCTTAGGCCAGGATAACGGGTCAGATTTTGCAGCTGAGCCACCATCACTATCACTGAGATTCAGATCAATATCGGGAACACCAGAAGGACCGGCTTCCTTGGCTTCCTTTTGGTTGTTTGCTTTAAACTTCTTGCCCTGTATTAAAATTAACAGACATAGGCACCGTAAGCTTTAAGAACCCCCTGAGGTAATCTAACAGTCTGAGATACTTATCACGGAAGAGGGGTGGTTGTAATGCAGCTACATGAATCAGAAGCTGAAAACATTGATTTAATATCGCCAATAATTAGGCAATGAGAAGTTAAAATAAATTCCTGGTTATTATAACCTGCATTCCCGTTACTGATTTAAGAACTCCCCAGATGATATGCTTCCTAACTCGTGAGAATAATCTCTGCCAGGTCCCAGTAAATTCAACACGATGGAATGTATCCATCAGCAGTCTCATATCACCCACAGCAAATCTCGATCCTTCATATGTAATTTGTAACTCAACCTAACCCATGCATAAATAAGAATGAGTTAGTTAAGGAACTGACAAATTTACAAAACAAACACATAATAATTTTTTTTGACTAACTTGACTAATCTTGATATTATGGAACTCTCTCATTCTTCGGGGCCTAGACTTTTTCTCTTCATGTGCCTTCCCCACCTTTTTCTCCTCATTAGAACGACCAGATTTAATTAATTTTGATTCCTTGGATTTGTTTCTGTTAGATTCATCTGGATGCTCAATATTTGCAAGGGACCCACTTTTTGAAGAAGAAACACTTGATGAGTGCATTTGCAGTACAAGTTCATTAGCAACAGATTCAGCTACATTTTCTTCCCAGTTTTTATCAAAGGAGGACGTCCGTCTAAGCTTAGGGGTCACAACACTAACATTAGCTTTTGGATTCTTTGTTGCCTGCATATATTCAGCACACCAAATGTTGAAAAAGATATGCTCGAGAATTGTTTGGTTAGAGATTACGCAAGTATACTGAAGAATTTGCCCGTGTCTGTAAAATAAACTTAAATAAAGAGGACGCACGAAGCACAGTTCATTCCATCGTCTGCTTCCATTAGTTAGCAAGATGAATAAGCAAACAACAACCAACTTAAGGAATCAGAGACTCACCTGGGATAAATCGCCATAGGAGGAAGACTGAGAATCTTTAGTTAAATGGCTACTTGACACTGGTGCTTCCTGCACGGAAGAGCCTTTCTTTGCACGCTTGGCACCAGCAGTAGTTGAAACTTTCCATACTTCCTACAAACAAAAAGATGCTTTGAACATTATCTTTTCACATAATTGTAGCATCACATGGGTAAAAACTCATTGCGTAATACAACTGATAAATGGAACCTGAGACATACCTGCCGCCTGTGGGAGTCTTGTTCCTCTTCTGGAAAAAAATATGCCCACATCATGCTGTACATTGACTCAGTAAGGTGTATCTTTAAGGGGTAAATATCCACCTACACAAAGGAAAACTTTAAAGGTTATAAGAGGAATTATCACAAAAGATGACAAAAGAACGCAAACGGGTTGATCTCTTACAACTGTCCTAATGCGAAGATATAATGAATAATTCAATGAGATAACTGTAAGTTCCTGACAGTGTGACATCTTCTCAAGAAAAGAAAAAACTTAAAAGGTTCAATATCTTTCTTAAAAAGAACCATTATTACCTGCAACAGTTCAATGGTAGAGCTTCCTTCTTTTGGAGCCCCCTGTTTGGCATCTACCCGGACCATCACTTTTCTGAGGCAGTGACAAGTAAAAAAAAGTATGATAACAATGCAATGGAACAAGAAAAAACAACATCATGATTTCCAAGAACATTGCTAGGTAAGCTACCAGTCTACCCATTAGAAGATTTTTCAATTTTCATCTAATGATGCTTCTCTTTTTCCTTTTCAATAGGTATGCCTTATGGTGTTTTCTCCCAAGTGATGACCAAAAAAAGGAAAAAAATTTATGCAATGCAAGCCGAATGGTTTTCAGCAGACATCGACATTAAGCCAAGTGTTGATTCTCTTAATTCTAGGAAGAAGTAAAAGAGAGCCTGTCTTGACTTTGCCACACAAACTCAATAAATTAGACAGGAATCGAACACCAAGTTTAACTAGGTTTCAGATAATAAGGTATACAAAATTATTACAAGAGGACAGTTGTAATAATTAAGTATGTTCTGTTACTAATCAAATCATGTAGACAGACATAATAATGAGTAAGTACTTTGGCCAAAACTAATTGCCCAACTATTGAATAATTGAGTACTAAGACCAGATTTTGTTCAATTAAGTTCAAGATGATGGTTACAGGGCATGAATTAAGTGGAAAAGGATAAGCATAACAGATCAGGACATGATAGACAATTAAGGGCATGAGAGACTGTTCTGCGGACAAAAAACGTTTCAGGTACTCGAGAAAGGCTGTATATGAGGGCATGTCCTGATGGCACATTATCTTCAATTCAGGAAAAGGACTAAAGTGATAAAAGCTCATTAGACATACATACATATCCAACAGAAAGACTCAATTAAGGCACCAACCAGCAAAAGGGAGAAAAGCACAAACAAGATACATAACTAATAATGCAAGAAGTAGAACAGAGATGAAATTAAACAAAAAGAGCAAGGATTACTTTCCCCATTCTGGAGGAGGATTCCATGCTGATAGAAGCATATCTGACTTGGCATTCGGCAGGCAGTTTCTCACAACAAAGCTCTTTATTGTGAACTTAACAATCCCAATATCTTTGTAATCCCGGTCAAAATCATATATCTGCATTGGGAAATGGCAAATAAAATGTTTTGATTCAAGTGATTCCATGAGAAAGAAACTACATGCAGTTCTGATAACTAAAAATATCAGAATTTAAGATTCCAAAACAGCTAAAAAGGATAACTAATCACTTTTTCCTGTTCAAATGCATCACTAAAATAAAGACAGCTTCCTCCCTAAAGAAATAGCAAGCAAATACGCTCACCTAAGCCCTGATCTTCTTAGCCGGTACTTTACTGTTCATCTAAGTGTCCTGGTCTGAACTTTGCTAACCTTTTCTCTACTAAGAACCCATAAGTTGGGTGTCTTTATTGATAGGGAACAAAAGCTACATAGGAGGATGATATATCTGGCCTCCTCAAAAATATTCGAGCACCAGAATGGAGAAAGAACCATTCTTTTACTTTTAACTGATAGCGAGTCTTGAACTTATATATGTGCACTAGGCACTGAACTTCCATAGAGAACAAATGCCATGCAGTGGACTGAGGGCTCTCCTCTTTTGGACCTAGCAGCTTCAAAATCATGGAGGTGCAAAAGACCACCCAGAATGAGTCTCTGCCTTGATTCGAAAAGATGGAACTTTGCTAACTTGAACCTTATTTCTGATGCAGTTGTCTAGGTCAAATAGTGTATGGGAATATATCCAGTTTAACATTGACTAGAACAGCTAAAAATGATTCGATCATGCTCTAGCAATAGATCAAAAGCCTAAGACGATGAATTTCATCTGAACAAGGAATAATTTGTTTAGATTAACAATAGAATTCATAGTTCAAAATGTTCTCTTTGCCACAAGTTTTGCATCTTCAACTTGTGGATTAGTATGTAGTTTTTCAATATGTTTTGCCATTCGTTAGGGGGAAAGAGGGTTTTCACATTTTTCACAAAAAAACATTTTTCAGAATAGAAGACCATCCTCATTATGACGCAGAGTGCAAAACCCAAAGTTATGGAGTGTTTAACAGTACATTACCTGATTTGGGAAATTTCTAACTTCTAGGATAGTCAAAAGAATTAGCTACTAGTTCACTGTAGATTAGTGGTGCAGTTTAGACTACATTGATTATCTTATGTTTATTGGGTGGAAGCAGAAAGGATTTCCTGAACTAATACGAGAATACCAAGGATTAATTCACGGACTAACAGATACCAGACTTCCAAGCCAGCAGTTTCTAGATATAATTCATTTTGTTGGAGAATTTCAGTATTCCCTGTCAGCTGACTAGTCTGACATAAAAGCCTACTGATGAAAAGATATGCATATTTTTTAACTGGTATTACTTCAATAGAGAACCTCCATGGGAATTTCAGCCTAGCAAAGATAGAACCAAACAAGATGAAATCAGATAGAGACTCACCATATCATTTATTTCAGCTTCACCAAATGATTTACCATCCACAAGCATACTCCAGACCACTTTATTAATTTGCAAAGAGATGCGCATAGCACAAGAAGGACTTTTGTTTTTTTCTTTCTCCATCAACCGTAGCTGTGCCGCCTTCTGTAAGGCCATTCTTAGAGAAGCAAATGAAACTTTTCTAGATTTTTTGGCATTTATCAAATCTTTCTTCAGTTTTTGCACCTGCAGACAGTCAACATAATAAGCCTTCACTTTAATAGACCTCCTATTTAGTATTGTGATAAATCTGTACAATGACAAATGACCGCCTGCCTTTCGGCTAGCGTGACCCGTCTGTGTTCAAAACAACCGATGATGCTAGTGACGACTCATGGTGATTCTACTAGAGACAAGGGACCAAACATGCAAATCATCATTACTAGGGTAAGTTCCTCAAAGAATATAGCTGCTAGGTTAAATACCGGGGTGCATTTTGAAAAAATGAATCTATAGCCAACCAGCCAATTGTTATTAGGATTAACATAAGTTGTCTGCAAACGGGTGTGCTTCAATATAAACTGAAAAAGAGTTACATTGAAAGGAAGAGTAATGCATGAATTTGATCGTAAGAGAAAGAAATTTAGAAATTAAATATAAGAAAACTAGCCACCTAAGTTGAACTAGAAACCTAAAACTGCAACCTTGCATCTTAATCAAAATATTAAATCAGTTTTAGTACCTTTTTTTTATAAGGTCAAAGTTTATGTACTTACTTTAAATTGTTTTCCACTTCATATTTCAGTTAATTATAGTTTTTCCAATTACTATGTTCATATAATTGCTATTTGTCTTTATAGTTACCTTTTCTGCATTACATAGATATGTTTAATTCTTTTCTTCACTGTATTTTTCATTACTAAAGCTCATGCTTAAATTTTCTTTTCGTTTAAAGCCCCAACAGACGTTAGGAACTTTTCTATACTTTTCGCCTTTGACAACACTGTTATTTCAGAATAAAAGTGGTAGGGGACTTGTATCACATTCATAAAGGTAAAGGGCTTCAGAAAGTTCCTTTCTTACCAATATGGCCCTTCCACCACTAATAATCCAGAGATCACCTTCCTTTGCGGGGCCCATGTCCACAGAAACATCAGTACAAAGAGATAATTTCTTAATATCTTCCTGGATCAACTTCTGTGCTCGTGCTTTATGCTCAAGGTCCACTCTTGCTAATTCTACCTCTTCCACTCCATCAGGAACGACTTCATCAGCCTCCTCTTCTTCGTCTTCATCATCACCTTCTGAATATGACAAACTAACTTTTCGAGGCCTGAAGTAGCAATCTCAATAACTTAGTGAAAACTTAATATAAAAATGAGGATTTGGAAGCAACTGACCTAAAATCCAAGTATTTAAAGGGTTCTAAGGAACAAAATAAGATAGCCACCTCCACATAAGCAAGTTAAAACTATAAGATGCTCAGTAAAAAATAATGAGAAATTTTAATAGGCGTCTGTACTTTGGAGCCCGAGCAAGGAGAAGATTGGTCAACACATCTATCATAACTTGAAATTGGCGAGACGTCATCGCTGCAGTTATGTTATGTGAATTGAATGACAGTTCCTTCAAGGGTTTCACCTGGATAGAACATTATCATAATTGAGAATCAAACAAAAGATAGTACAATTGTGATCCCATAAAAAATTTCAGCAGGTTGTCACAGATTCAGAAACCATGCATACCTTCAACTGTGTTGTTCCGCTTTTATGTCTAGTGTAGCGGAAATACATATCACAAGGCATAAACACTCTTTCAAGTAATGCTCCAGTGCGTTTTACTTTAGGTGAGCTTCTACGAATTTTAGGGAGCCACTGCAGTCCAGCCCCTAGATCTACATCAGTTGGGGCAACATGTGCCTGTACCTGTTCTAACATCACAGACAACTCCATGCGATTCCATGTCATTTGTGGTTGAGACTCAGGAAATTGGACACCTCCTCCACCAAGAGCTTGCTCAATCACTTCACTACCAATGGAAACAACTGAATGGAATGAACGAGCCAAAACACGGCCGCTCACAGCAGCTAACAGAAATCTACCCTGTCAAGGAGCAAGGTTTGTGTAGCATTAGCAAAGATGAAATATCAAAGTATTGTGACAGATTACACATAGATCATCTTTAGACTTTCTTGTATCCATAGGACTACCAATGTCATGTATGTTGGATTAAAAATTTCCCTGAAAATGATTACATAAGAATTGGGAATTGAACATGGAAAATTTGTAATGATACATTGATACTTGTTCATAAGGCAATTTCTCAGTGTCTTCTAGCACTCAATGCTAGCATAAATCAAACTTGGAAGCACTTGGGGAAACAAGACACACACTTCCAGTAACTGAACAGTTACATTATCTCACATTCATAAATGATAAACCAAATATTCATCGTTATGCAAGTGTTTTCTGCTATTTTCTTTATAAGCAGATATTGTTCCAGGACCTCTGCTAAGTGCATCTCCTTGGTTACCAGTAAGAAACTAAGAATGACTCTCTCAGCTTTACTGAAAGTTTGTCATGTATCGTGAGATACATAGTTCCATGCCCGAACGCATTTTAACTGAATATATCCAATAGCATGATATAATGCAAATATAAGCAGAAATATGCAACGGGATATTAAGCCAAATTCCATCAAAAAAGTTACTGTGAGCGCTGGAGGATATATCTGATAGTTGTATATAAAGAAAAAAATAAAAAAAGTCAAATTTTCCAGCACAGCCGTTGCAGCAGGGTAAGGAAACAAGAAGAGTATTAGATGATTTTTTTTTATAACCAAGAAATCCCTGAGGGTCAATGGGGCACGGTTCACAACTCGGTGGTTGATGGGCCCACCCCTCTATCCTTCTCCACTAACATACTAGGATATTTCTGCAACAGGGTTCAACCCATGACGTGAGCTTAACCCACACATCATGCGTTGCGCTCTTACCACTAGACCAATTGGATGTTAATTTAGGCCTGATTAATTTTGATTTTACCATGAAAATTATATCAAGAACCAGTCAAGAGAAAGAAATCTGACATTCAACAACAGAACCTAGTCGAATTAGTCTACATTATAAAACTACATAAAGAGTGAAATGTATACTTCCCACCTGAAAAGTAGAAGTCTACAAACCAGATGTATCAACTATCCAAGTTTCTCTCTCAATGGTTCCTAAGACTCAAATTGCCATTTGGAAAGGGGAAACACTACACTTATGAAAGTCATAATGAGGATACTGGAAAAAATCAATTAAAAGAACTGTAGACACATATTGCGTTCAAAGAGGTTATGAGATGAGAAGTTGCTCTAAGAGAAGTTTTACGTTCAAATGACAGCGCTCCATCACCACAGGAAAATATGGGAAGCATATCGTAGAGATAATGGAGAATGCTCACATTGAGGTTAAGAGATGGGATCTACAGAAAGTATTTTCTACCTCAAGCCATTAAGCAGTCCTAGAAGAGTTCATTTTCTAAAAAACTTCATGCAGCAAACCCCGAAGTCAAAAGAATAATCAATCAAGATCCAACATCATCCTGCGTTGCAGGGGAAGGGGAGAACATGAAAATAAAAATTGACAAGAAAAGAAAAAGAAGCTCCATTGTAGAGAAGAGATAAATCTTAAATCTTAAGATTCTTTTTTTTTGGTAAGTACTAAAAGATTTTATAAATTTATGCACTAAGTCAGTGCATCAGGAATAATTACAGATTGTTCAATCCCTATTGCGCCTAGCATTCCATCAACATCACGTTCAATAACCAGATTGCACCAAAAATTCTAACAAAAATGCATCTCTGTCTAAGGTTGTGTATGTTTCTCTTTTTGCCTTAAAAAGTTATGTTGTTTCTTTCGAGCCAGACAGTCCACCAAATGGCCTGAGGTATGGTATTCCGTATTGTTAGATATTTCTAACTAAGCCCCCGTCTGTTCCAACCTTGCAAGAGCTCAATAATCTTGGCATGGTCCAACTCAAATCTTAGGATTCTTATAGTCAAACTGATGATAAAGGGTAGTATATAATAAAGTACAGAGTTTAATCTCTTTACATATATGTTGTGTTAAATAGCAATGGTGACAAGATTGTATTAAGAATCAGCACCAAGAATGTGTTGTGATAACTGTACAGGAGGAGGACAAAAATACATTTAGCAAAAGGCCAGTCGTGATTCTATCAACTCAAGAATTAATTCAGCGTCATCTACATGTTCCATTCTACACCAAAAACAAAAGAAAGCTATACAACTTGATTTCAATAAGAGTGAGAATTGAAAAGAAAAAAGTCAGTTTTAGTTTCAGATTAGGGGGCTGGTTACTTATGAAGATGAGCTTTGCATTCTAATTATACCCCAATCAAAAACTAATTGATTTGGCTGCATCAATCCTCTATATGCATTACATGATTTTTGGTTGGGTCTTGGATAAGTAAAAAAATTGTTAACCAACTTGAAGGCATTTCTCCTTATTTTTCCTGACCTAAATAGAACAGGTGGTCTTAAACAGACTTATCTCCTTGTGGTTCCTCCATTTTCCATCTCTTAATATGAATGAATTAATCAACTAATGTCCTCTCTCTTTAGTTATAAAATCATCCAACAAATGGATCAGGCGACAGAGAAAGAAAATAAACAAATATTGATAATTAGCAATGAAGAATGATAAAATAAACTATAAAATTATGACCTCGTTAGTCGTAAAATTAACATTTTCCCCAAGAATGAGTCTTTATTAACTTACATTTGCATCCTCAGAATGAAGATTGAACTGTGGTTCAATGACATTCACCATAAAATGGCGAGTGCCCTCCCCCTCAGAGTCTTCAGAAATACCAAGCTTTTCTGGTAATAAAGCACAAAAAAGAACAAACCACAACTATAAGCATTTAGCAGCGAGGAGTTCAAGCAGTGCAAAGTCCACCAAAAGATTCTCATGCACTTCTAAAAGACTATGTAAATGTTCATATTGATCACATGCACATAAAGCTATCCTCTTTTAGTGCAACAAACTGATTGCCAAAATGTGCCAGCAAGTAACCTGGACAAACCTAATACCTACAGTTACTAGAAAAAAGTTGTTCCTGCTAGTCAGACTGTTAAATCAACGAAATGCATAGCCTAACTTTACAGATACGCACTGCACCCTTCAGAATTGTGGTGCTATACTTCCATATTCCCCAAAGTAGAATACACATTCCATGTCCAAAGTACGACAAGAATTCAAGTTTCAGTTAGAGCTTACCTGTAGAACTAGACTGAGGAGTGTCTGCTTTGATTGCATTTGATGGAGGTGGTTCTGATTGTGATTTTGATGGCCCTTCAGGTTCTGGAGGAGATTTATGGTTATCATCTTGACTCTTTGATGGCCCTGCATCTTGACTGGGAGGAGACTTCTGGTTATCATCTTCGTGTGATTCAGTACTATTAATTACCTTACTCTCCTCCAGCAGCTTTCGTTGGGCGTATTGCCTAGAGGGAGATGGCTTTGAAGGTTCAAAGGCTTTAGATAATCCAGCTCCCCAGGACCGAACAGCATCTCTGATTTCAAGTGTCCACAAAATCTTAAGACCATAGACAAAGATACGCTGACAATTATCTGCTATCACTACATTGTATCCATCATCATCACTTGGGTCAGATCTTGTTGTCTCATCACTTCCACTCCCATTGTCGACCTCAGACCTAACGCAAGTCGTCTCAATATTTCTTCTACCAGCTTCTTGCCATGCCAATAACCTTTCTGGGTCAGCCTTTGGGGATTGCCTTCTGATGGTGAAGTACTCGGATGATAAAAGGAAACCATCATCTTGATGTCTGTCCATGCTGCCACTCCTACTGCTAGGTTTATCATTAGTAGACATATCCAAAACCACAGACTGTGAATCTTTTTTAGCCATTTGAACTACTTTTGCAACACTGATGCTATCATCTCTGCTGATAAATGCTTTTGGAATGTGAAGGTCAATTCCTTGGTACACAAGATCAAGAGGATCACGTACACTCTCAAATGTAAATTTTTGTTTTCCCCGGCCTAAATAAATTTCTAATTTGAACTTTGTCACTGTAATTGTCAGCCCCTTCGCTGGGTCATCATCATATAAAGGCATATGTTTTATACATGTTGGTGTCGAATCAACTCTAAACATAAATTCAGTCATTACTCTGTCCAATGACAGATTGCCAGATCTAGGAACTCTTGGAACTCCAAAACGGGGCCATCTTGAAAAGGTTCGCAACTTGTGAGGAGGAATGAAGTTTAAGTTCCAAAATTTGATTAGCCATGCCAAATCATGAGGACCAACCTGTATTGTTGGGGAATTGACTGACCCGTTATCTTGCTTGAGAGCCCCAGAGGCAGTACCGCTTGAGACACTTTGACTATCCGCAGAAGGTAATTCTGACTGATTATCATGGACGGGAAGAGAGGGCCTAAGCAAAAGATTCCACCGTAGGGACAGAGACGTTGATCTAAAGGGATCAAAAACTTTTTCACGAGGCACACCTTCATTTGGAAGAGCAAATAAATAATGGTTTAGAGGATTTCCAGAATCACAACCCCATTCCATTAACACTTCAACACTAAAGGCCGGGGCTTCTAGGAAAGTGCAAGAAAGGCCAGTTGGATGTTTTAAGTTGGCGTTCTTCGACAAGCTATCCAAACTGCTTAATAGAATCTTGAAGTCCTTCGCGAAAGCATAAATACGACCATCTGCCTGCTGGATTTCCATATACCCAGTTGCTACCTGAAGCTTATTGGATTTTTCATAAGGATCAGCAGTGGAAAGAACATTGACTTGAGTCTCACCAAAATGTAAGGTGGAGTTCCCATGAATGTAGCTTCTCATTTCATCCCACCATGGCAAGCTCTTCTCCTTTTTAGGTACTGGAGGATCCGGAGTTGGATTTCTGATGCTCAAATGGGCCCTACGAAGGGCCACAGTAAAAGCATAGCTGAGATCAGTAAAAGCAGGTTCAAAACCAACTCCATATGAAATTTCTGCTTTCTGAAAATGTAAGGGCAAATCCAAATATGTTTTCACTGGTGGAGTTGTCCCGGTGAGTGATCGAAGCAGACGGACCTTCCTCCATCTCCCAATGAACACATTTTGCTGCATTTGGGGCTGAAAGGGTGTTGCCTGCAATTAATATTGACCAAACAAGGTTCACCACTATTTCAGAGTACATCAACAGATTTCCACACAATCAAAAGGCAATTGATGAATAAACCTTTTGAAAAAACTGATAAATAAACTTCTCAAGAGAAAATAAATGAGAAAAAGTAAGACATCTTCTGCTTTAGGATTATCCAATTCCAAGGTGCAAAGATAAACATACAGTTAAATGGTATTATCATCTCACTCAAGATTATTTGACCTAGTAGAATCTTAGTAACAGCTTATGAAATCTTTGCTATGGAATATGGATATCATTAGCGTACTAATGGAACTTAGCAAAAAGAGTTAAACATACGCACGACTCAGGTATTTGTTGAGCATTAAGTGAACTAAATCACTGATAGAGTGAAAATAGAAGCAGCACTACTCGTCTTTGTTGCCTTAACACAACAGAAAGTGAAATTAACAAGACAAAGGCAACTCATAGGACTGCACCATAATGAAAAAAATATTTTGATTTATTCCTTACAGTGATATAACGCTGTAGAACTAATATCAAAGCTGATAGCCATGTCATGATAATTTAATTGGGAACTTTACTCATCTATCACAATTATCATTTCAAGTCATATCGGTCATACTAATATTTCCAGTACTTGAGCAAGTAAAACTGTGCTTTGATTGGCAAATTTAAAACAACAGAACTTGCATGTGCACTACTTACGTCTAGTCTCTTCAATATTTTAGAATGATAAAATGATAGCAGTGGCAACAAATTTGGGAGATCTAATTGAAAACTATTAGATGGAGAATCTCCTACTGTCTACATTATGAGAAGAAGCAATTTCATTTTCACTGCATACAGAGAAAATGAAGTTTATAAGTATCGCAGGATATCCAGAAACAAAATCAAGCAGACAGCAGATGCAGGAAAAGTTATTTGCCTTTTCATGACCATATACTTTCAGAAAAAGCCATAAGTGGTTGGAGGTCTGAGGAGGATGGAAAAAAAAAAGGAACTAAAGATCGCACCTGCTGAGCCATTATAATACGGCCTTCACAACGGCCTGAATTAGCAGCAAATAGTGGACATGTGTAGTTTCTTATCAGAACAGCAAGAGAACCTGTACGCAAATTGATGTTAGCACCATATAATCGTGAAAATGGGATGCTATGTGCACGGCATACTGGATCGAGCTTTTGCAGAATCTCTATCATCCCTGCATCACCTCCTTCAATTTTTGTCACGCTTACATCTAATTCAGTAGCAGAAATTGAAAAAAGAGAAGTTCTTGCAGTGCTAAGCTTGAAACCCGCTTGAAATCCTTCATTACAGGCCCCAGATCCTTCTGCCTGAACAAGCTTCTGGCATGCTTGGTAATATGACCTGAATGACTGCTTGTAGATCTTCTCTCGCAGTTTCTGAATGGCTGAAGTATCCTCTACATCAATATCTTCTCCACTAATACTGATCTCGCCATCATCAAGAGGATCATTTCCTTCCTCAGCACTTCCACATTTTCCTCCTTTCGAAATAAGTTCATCAAGAAAGTTTAATCTGACAGCTGATTCACTAGCCCCGTTCTTCCATAGCTGATAATGTTCATCAAGCCATCCCTGTAGTGGTTCTTCTTCAATATCAGCTATGAGCTTCTTTATGCAGAGTCTGACTCGACCAAGTTTTGTTGAACTAGGCTTTTTAGCTTTTGGTTTCTCTTCCTTATTGGGAAACATAAGTTTAGTCTTTGCAGCAGTTACGAGCTTCAAAGCTCGAATCATATCCTCAACAGAATCATCAATTGCACGCAACTGCAACCTGTATGCCAGGCATATATGAACATCAAGGGCTTGAATTACCCAATCCCATGTTGTGCCATTCTCAGTTTTTTCGTTAGCTGCACTGCTAGAGGGTTTGGGAATACGAGAGATTTGCATCCTGCTGCTTCTGAATATTCTTGCATCATTGAACTTGAGCATGATCCCTTCAAGAAGCATACCTATCTGAGCATTTTCTGAAAAGATACACTGCACCTGAACATACAGCTCAACACCATCTCCAACTTCAGCAGATATATTAAGCACTTCCACATCAACAGCAAAAACCGATTCTCTTTTCTTGTGTTGTTTCTCCAGCTGTTGTGATTCCTTGGAGTCTTTGCTCTGCTCGTTATCTTTAAGATCTCCTTCTTTAGCAGGATCCTGAAGCTTCTGATTGTGCACGAGCAACTTCAATTGCAAACCCAGCTCAACCAATGCTATATGCGCATCAGGCTCCCATCTCACTGATATATCGGTAGCACTAAAGAGAGAGCACATCGCAATCTCTTTAAGGCCACCAGATCGTTTCACAAACTTTGTATTCTGCATATCAAGCAATGTAACTTTAGTTCCAAGGTTTCTGTCTTGTAAATGTTCTTGATAGATAGATTTGGCTCTTCCAAGCTCCACTTGTGTTGATTGTTTCTCCTTGTTCATACAAAATTTGAGGTGGGAAATATCAAGGGACACAGAATACTTCACTTTTTCTAGCTCATCTGACGCTGTTGATATTATATTTGCGGTGCGGGGTGTACCATCAGCTGAAACACTAATCACAATACGACCACCCTGAGATCCGTAGTTGACCCGTTTTGGGTCAGGAACAACAGCATTTTCCAAGCCCACCTCTCCACTTATATTTAAAGAGCATTGTTGTAGATTGAATTTTATTACTTGAATCCCTTTTCCTGATGGCTTGGATGATTTTGATCCCTGGGTAGTTGCTTTCTTACCAGAAACAGAAAAACTCTTCAGGAAACGCTTGAAAGAGAAAGCAGCTGATATCAGGGATGCGAGGCGCCTATAGGTCAAGTATATACTCATGCGAGTAAAATCAACAGAGAGAACTTTTTTACAGTTAAGTCCGTCTTCAGGTGAATCCAGATCTTTCCTGCCTAAGTCAAGACTGACTTTTGCTATATGAATTAGTGAAGTGTTTATTTCAATCCTATACAGGTCCTTTAAGCATTCTTGATGCTCGTCAGACATGTTTAGGTTGAATTCAACGATTTCCACTTGCACTGCTGCATCTGCACTTGATGAATTGTTGGCAAAGACATGTAATGAC
The DNA here is from genome assembly GCA_029582245.1 of Solanum etuberosum. Lineage (NCBI taxonomy): Eukaryota > Viridiplantae > Streptophyta > Magnoliopsida > Solanales > Solanaceae > Solanum > Solanum etuberosum. The sequence continues at coordinate 4,461 of JAJONR010012440.1, read as the reverse complement.
TGAGAACAACCCTGTTTACAGATAAAAGGACGATGTATCATTTTTTTTATAACAAAAGACGATGCATCATGCATCATAATTAAGATTTTAAGCAGAAGAATAACGCGTCTACTATGAAAAGTAATTTAACAGATTCCAGCCGACATGCTAATTATCCATGCTAATAGTGATGTAAACTTTTATGTTGAGTACTTTGCATAGAAGGAGAAACTAACTGAAGTTGAAGGCATTACAAGGGAAGGCAAAGAAACTTGGTTCATGCAAAAGCTTACCAACTCCGTGAGTGCTTTGTAGCTGAGAAGATGCAAATTATAGGAAAGAGTTCATAACCAGTATCTTTACCATGCTGATGCAACTACCATCTTAACCCACAAAATTTCAGCAGATCTGTATTTAGATATTTAAGCATTGCATAGTATATTCTGGCTAAATCATCCAAACAGCTAAAGTAAATTTGTGCAAAAAGAAAGACTCAATTTTTTTTCTCTTTGAGCTAGGATCACTAAATGTTTTCTGTGTGAAGTGAAAACATAAAAATATTGAGAAGGAATAAAGAGAAGAATTTCGAGTCAGGAACAACATTTCAACAAGAGTCAAAGATGTGTATACGCTACAGAAGTCTTACATGACACAATGGCAAGCCATTCAGATCATAGACCATTATAGTCAATTCAGGGGCCGAAATAGTGGAGGTCCATATAATGGCTTTATAATCAGATGACCTTGATTTTTCACGAGCAGAACTTTCTTCTTTGAGTACCATCTTCTTTTTCTTTGAAGCATTAAGGCGCAGCCAAGGATTTAATCTAGTAATTATGAGGTTGCACCGGGTACCTCCCAGCTTAACACCAATTTCACATCTGATCGGTGAAGCAGGCTGAAAATAAAATGTTATGAACGATCAAATTACAGGAGAAAAAATTGACTTAGAATTACAGAAATAATGAATGCCAAAGGGGAAGCATGAAAAAGATGATATATCAAAAGGAGAACATGTCATGGATAGAACATTAGTTTAACTTATACCCATGAATCCTTATAAATGGTGCTGGTAGAAGAGCACAGATGTAGAGGTGAACCCTTAACAAGTACAACATATGTTATAGCAGCAACATGCAATACCATGCATACATTTCAACTCCTCATAAAGAAAATGGATTATGTATAGCAACTTAAACTACAGGAATATTTAGGAAAAGAGACCCTACCCAACTCCTACAGACCTTGCAGAACTGCCAGCTAATCAACGCGATTAGATACAAGAATGATTATTTGGAAGTTAGCCACTAAGTAACAAAGGTTAGAGAACGCGTAAAAAGGACCCCCTCTTAGCCACTAAATAACAAAGGTTAGAGAACACGTAAAAAAGACCCCCTCCCTAGGCATAATTTTTTTCATCGTGCATGGTATTTTAGGGAAGGCAATATCTAATCATCTTAATCACCATATCAAATTTTGAGGACTTCACCGAGGTATAGTATGCCCAAGTTTGTCTTCTCAACAGTGAAAGAAGAAACTCGACCATGTGGCACGATGTTAACTGTACAGCAGTTAGACAAAAATAAGAAAGCAAAGAAAATAGTGCCACTAAAAGCAAGCATTTTACCTCAACTGGAATATAAACCGAAGCGATGATTTTAAGTTTTGATAACTCGAGGATTGATGAGCCGGCATCTTTAAGTAGCTACAGAATAGTAAAGAATCAATATTTAGATTAATACTGTGAAATAGAAATTTTATAGTGCAGAAGAGTTTAAAGGAATTAACCATGAGAACATACATGAATCTCACTGATATCCAACTGAACATGAAGTTGTGTGCTTTCTCCAACATCTTCAATCGATTGAGTTTTTGAGCCTTTTAGTTGGATGCCCGTAATGCTATTCTCAACCATAAAACCCTCTACTCGGTGCACAAACTTCACATCCACTTTGGGTAAAGTGAAGCTAAGCTATCAAACAAAATACAGTAAGTATATCAATCAAATGCATGCACCACAAACTACATGTGTGTTAATACATAACAAGCGCTGGTATGCAGTATATCAATCATGTATTATTTACCAAGCATTGCACGAGATGATACCTAATTCACAAGTCACTTCTATTTTAACTGCTTGATAAAAGCTGTTACCTAACTGCATCTGTTTTTCCTGATAGGTACTCTACCAACCTATGTTGCTCAGACTCTTCAAAAATTCCGACAGACGCTTGTCGGATCCTTCCAAAATTGTGCACTTTTGGAGGATCCGACATGGGTGGGGCAACATTTTTGGAGAGTCTGAGCAACATAGCTACCAACTGCACTCAGATCATGATTTCCATTTAAATTTTTAACGGTGGGCAATTATCAAATTTCTTCAAGTAATGGGAAAAAAAGTAAGCTTAAAGTGCCTGACAATGAATTCATTGCCTGAAAAATTAAAGAGAGAAATTACAGATATAGCAAACCAGTTCTTCTACAACTACAGGAGAAAGAACTAGTCAATGAAGGAGTTAGTTTTAACTGGATAGGAAAATGCACATCAAAATTTTCAGTCAAAATGCTTGACATTGAGGGTTTATCTGAATATGTTGAATCCAATTAATTGGCACATGTTCCACACAAACTGGAGTATTTGAAGAACACTACTGTAAATTAGGGCCTACTAAATGATAGATTACATTTACAATTTATGTGTTCTAGTCTAGTATTACTTGTGATTGTCTGGAAGAACAATTCAACAGCATAATTTTCATGCTATTGAACCTCAATAAGCATGAAGAACAATTCAACAGCATAATCTTTATGTGTTCTAGTCTAGTATTACTTGTGATCTGGAAGAACAATTCAACAGCATAATCTTCATGCTATTGAACCTCAATTTTCCAGTTTGTTCTTATTGCATTTTCTTCCCAGTGGTAATCAACTGCATCACACCATTCCTTAAGAACCTTGCCTTACAGTAAATTGATTTCCATGCTGCAGTGCATACAACAAAACACGCGTACTTAAGACTCTAGAAATCCACATTGAAGAGTGTGGAATCCTTTCCTTCCCAAAATAACAAGCTTGTAAAACATGATCTCCATATGAACAATCATTTTCAATGTTCATCTCACTTGCATGTATCTGTTACCATGACTGAGATTTTTGCTTGAATAGTAAGACCAAGGGCCATTTCTTCGCACTAGGCAGGTTATACTCTTCAACATTAAACTCTTCTACTTCTCAGTCTTAAGTGTTCCTTAATAGTTGATAAAATCTGAGAATTCCTCTCTTGAAATCCTTCACACCCTATTCTCGTCTTCAGAAATATTACTCTTGCTACAACACATTGCAACTCCCATCTTCATGTCATTCCCGATTTCAGCTCTCAAAACTCTATTTAAGATCCCTCCCCTGCCCTATTGATCCATTAGCCTCCAAAGCCCACTCCATGTAACCTCCTAGGCTTATAAACATAGTGGAAAGAGAAACTTCCCTTTTTCACGTTTTTGATCTTCAATTTTCTCTCATCCCATAAATCCGGAAGCTCAAACGCGTGGTAGGGATCACCTTCATATCTCATGCACCGTGTAGATATTGCCTCTGTTAAGTCCCATATAAGTCGAGGGAATGAGGGGCAGGTGTTAGAGTTGTCCCACATCACTTTGTGGGATGAGAATTTGGCTTCTTACATGATCTTGGCAATCCTCACCTCATGAGAGTTTTTGGGGTTGAGTCAGGCAAAGTATCCATTTTTTAACAAGCACTAAAACTATTTTTTTGTTTCCCACCCGGTGTCCAGTACCCACATTGGAGTCCAACTAAATCCGGATTCGCGCCGGGAAGGCAGTATCCATTTTTTAACAAGCTCTAAAACTTAGTTAAGCACAACTGCACAAGTTGTACATTTCGTCTTAGCTTATTTGACGTTTTAGCACAGACACCAAACTGCTTAAGAGGATGAAATATATAGTAAAACACGTCAGCAAAGATGAGAATAAGGAAATAACTGACCTTTTCTGGAAACATAGAAGCATATTTTTCTCTCATAACAGCCAATGCTGCTGGCTTTTTCTCTGTTTTTTCAGCAGTACCAGATTCATTAATCGGCTTTACAGCTACGTGTGCAGTATCAGCACCTTTCTTTTTAAGAAGCAGCTCCTCATTCAGATTAACAGAAATTTCACCATTTCTGATATCCACATTCCTAACAACAGTTCCTGCTTCCCTAAATGGAAAGAAACAGCAAAGAGAAGTAATGAGGCACAGTCGACATCAGACTAAAAGATCAAAAGTTGGTTTCTCTAAGATCAGATTACATGACTATAGATAGAAAGGCCTATGATGGGTAACTACCATGTTAGGTTTGGGGAGAGATGGGACCGGTTATTCAAATGTGTGAACATTTGAATAAGTCACAACTAAAAATAGTATTCTTTTTCCATTTCTCTTTTTTTTTTGGTGTGTGTGTGTGTGGGGGGGGGGGGGGGGGGG
>JAJONR010012335.1:0-11110 GCA_029582245.1 Solanum etuberosum | reverse complement strand
CATGGAATAAGGTTTGATCCTATTCATGGAGATTCCGTAACTATTCCAAAAATGGAAAGTTCGACACAATTGGTATTTTTTTTTGGAAATTGGAAGCAGTTACTAATTCATGATCTGGCATGTACAAAATGAAAACTTCATTCTCGATTCTACGAGAATTTTTATGAAAGCCCATCTCTGCCTGGCTCGTTGTCACCTATGTTGAAGAAAGGTTTGGAACCCTGTAGAGAATGAAGAGGGGCCAAGGATCTTCCTCTCAACAGTGCTTTTCGAGGCTCCACTCTCCCTTCTGAATAAGTAAGGCCCCGTTAAGCCTAGGCGAAAAGATGCCTTGCTGGTGAAATGGTAGACACGCGAGACTCAAAATCTCGTGCTAAAGAGTGTGGAGGTTTGAGTCCTCTTCAAGGCATAATATTGAGAATGCTCATTGAATGAGCATTCTCAATAAGAGAGATCGGATCGAATCGGTATATCAATACCGATTCGATCCGAGCTCTTGGAATTGGAATAAATTCGGCAGCAGATCGCGATTTAGTGAGGTTTTACTATAAATATATTTGAGACTCCATCAATTAATATGGTAAACTCACTATACCAATCATTGTTTTTAAATAGGTGTGTTAAGTCAAAATTTGACAAATAAAAATGAATCGAGTGGGTACTCCATTTGTTCCATATTAGTTGATCATTATACTAAGAATAGTTGTCTCATATTAGTTGTCCACCTTACTAAATCAAAAAAAGTATTAATTTTTTTTTCTATATTACCCTTGCAATTAATTATTTTTTAAAGTGTTCATATTTATTTGTAAAGTTTTTAAGAATGTTTTTAAGAGATAAATTAGTAAAATTATCTTATTATTCGTGATTTTTTAAACAACAAAGCAAAATAAAAAGTGACCAACTGAACAAAGGGAGTAATAACTAAGGTGACTGTCAACTCAACTTATAGAAGTTAATCATTACAGTCACTTATTTTTGTTATATTTTTCAAAAGTGATTTAACTTTGCTTAATTAGCCTTTATTATCATTTTAGTCGGAAATACACAACTTTTAATGCTTATTTAACAACGTGAAAGTTATATAAATTCAAAAAATATATATTTAAAAATTAAAATAAGTACTTGGATTTAATTAGGACCCACCCTAACCTAACTTATTCATGTAGTTTTTGGTTTTTGGTATCTGATATCATTTGTGATTTATTGTGTTTAGGTAACTGCACCTTGTTGTTATTGTTACCTTTTCTTGCATATATGTTCCACACTACTTTACTTTAGCTATCATGTTTTTCGTTTAATTACTCATTTGATTTGCTTTAGCAAAGTGTCTTTCATAAACAATCTCTCTACCTCAGAGAGATAGTAATAAGGTTTGTATATACTCTACCCTCTTCAGACCATACTTTGTGAGATTTCACTAATTGAAAGTCGCGCGCATTAGAAAAAGAAAGAATGAATTATTTTATTCAAAGTGAACCTAAAATGATGATGGTTATAGGTCTCTATCATGATTCAAAAGGTGTTCATAAACTTTGTATGTCATGATCAAAAGTTGGTCATAAACTTTGTATCTTGAAATCACATGCAGAATGCTCAGAAGAGAAGACATGTATCCCACAAATGTGGCTTTTGCAAGGGAGAATGACCACTTTAATTAGTTATTTTCACCTTCACATAGTGGGCATTGCCTAATCTTGTAAAGCACATATATCCACTTTGTTAGGTTATAGTTAACAAAAGTTCACTACTTACGTTTAATTTTGATGATGACAAAGTTTGGGAATTAAATTATTATCAAAGGGTTCATACTAGTCGTTTGGTATGTTGAACAGGCATTAATCTTGAGATAAAATTTTGATATTGGCTTTTTCCTTATTTGATTACTAACTTTGGGATAAGTTATATCATAATTAGTAATTTATATCGAGATATGCTATCTCAGAGGGTGGAATAATAGTATCGGTTTTAATTATCTTGGAATAAAATAATAAAAATGACAAAAATACCTTAGAGGTCTCTCAAACCTTTTTTTCTACTAAATAAGATGAAGGATATTTTTATAAATGCTTAAATAAAGGCGATACGAACTCGAAAAATATTACCTATATTATTAGATAAGCCTAAGTACATGGTATATAATAATTATTAGATTCAAACAAATATAAACATTGGAGTATATTGAAATTTGAATACACCCTATACCTAGTATAATGAATTAATAAAGTGGCAATATATTTAATTTGTTGTGGGTTCTAATTCGAGTTAGTGAAGCATTGTACGTGAACTAATAAGTTCATTAATAATGGCGTAATCTATAAATAGAAAAGGTCTCATGATGACAAACTATTACGTTATTGAGAGAATTTAAATTCTTTCATACAATGATTATATATCTCATTTATGCTAGAAGATATATAGATAGTCAAAATTATGCTAGTCCCACCTATCTTTTTTTGAGATAATACACATTGCACATTTAATTTTGTGGAACTACAACCACATTTTTAGTGTACAATGAAGCTATGTAGGGAGGAAGACATTGCTGGAAGCAATTTGACAGCTAGTGGCATGTCTCATTGTAGCCAGAGTAAAAGTTAAAGGAGAGAACATTCCCCACATCCCTCTCTAAGCTTCTTTATGACTATAGGATGTATATGTTTGGTCATAAAAAATATTTTATCGGTTTCAATTTATTTGGTTCGTATACTGAAAATATATTTTTCTTTTTACTTGTTCATGATTTTAGCAAATTAAGATAAATTTATTATTTCCTTCAATACTATTTTTATTATTAAATAACTACATAAAATATTAGTACTCAAATTCAGATTTTCAAAGCATAATTCATAAGGTTAATTTAGTAAAATAAAAAACTCAAATAAATATTTTCTTTAAGGGAAGTGTTTAGTCAGTATGAGCGAAGTAATATGAAACGGAGAGAGTATTCACTTTTTCCTGAAATAATTTCACTTTATTTGAAAATCAATATTTGGCCATGAAAGTTCCATATCCAACATAAAGTACGTCGTATTTCATATTAGGAAAACAGCTTATATCTTTTTTTCCAGCTCACTTTTTTTCGTTTGAAGTTATATTTAAGTACATTCAAACATAAACATTATTCTAAATATTTTTTTCACGCAAAAGAATATAATCAAATACAAATCCATCTTCAGCTCCGACTCCATAAATTCTAAATAAAGTGTGCCTACTAAGTTTGCTTTGGATTCTCTTAAAAGCTTAGCTATCATGTTTCAATGATCAGGTGGGCCAGTTTTGCATTTGGTGCATTTATTCCTAGAGGTGGGTCTATTCTTTTGGTCCCTTTCACTTACTCCTATCTTTCATTATCATTTCCTAGCTACAAATGCAATAAGAAGAATCCCAAATGCACAATACAAAACAAGTACTCTAATTTTCTTGATACGTTGCATCCTAATAATAATAATAATAATGTAGATTGGATGATTAACATTTTAGTAGTCAATGGTATACAACTAGAATTTTTCGTAAACAGTATCGACCTAATTAAGTTGAATAAAAAATTCCTTCGGAATCCGATGAATTATATGATTTTTCCAAAAAAGGTAGCCAATAATGTCTAGCTAGCTAGCAAATGGTCCATCTCCTTTTCCCCCAACAGGCAAGGCACGTTTTTTAGATCTTCTTTTGAGCTATTATTTGCAAGAAAGTATGTAAGAGACATGCCTTAAATTTGTTGAAAGGTGGTCTTTAATTAGCCAAAAGGCAGTAGCGAAGCTATAGCCACCCCAGGTGTCCAACTGGACACCATTCGTCAGAAAATTACGTTATATATATATGTCAAATTCTACATTTAAAGAATATAATTTAAAGTTGGACACCCTTGACAAAAGCTATGGCTTTGGCGTAGTGATAATGGGTGTCCATTTGAATGAAGGAGTTCAGGGTTTGAACCCCAAACAACACAATATTTTTTTGTTTTATTTTGACAGTCACACACCATTATTCTTGGACATCGTTAATAAAATTTCTGGCTCCGCCACTATCAAAAGGCTGGGTCAAATTTCTACCTAACTATTTGTGTAGATAGTGGCTTTGATGACCCAATTTGGATTGGTTAGGAGTGCACGACACATAAAGTAGAGGTAGACTAGAGCCATATCTTTTTTGTGATCTACATTATTTCTGTCCATGCTATAATCTTTATCGTTAATTAAACAAGAAGTAAGATTGTCGAATATAAGAATACAAGTAATTTATGGTGGAAAACAGCTTGTTCAAGAGAGAAAAAATATTATGATCTACCCTCGTAAGATTAAATTTGCCACAAGTATTCTACTAAGCTCGAGTGGTTTTTGAGTTATAATTTTGTAATCAAACTCTAGCAATCAAATTGATTATAGCAACCCCTTTGTGCAAGTGTAGTAATATTTCTGTGTTGAACTCATATTCCTTGATCCACACATTTAACCCATAAACCTAATTTTTCAAGAAATCCTTTTTGAACTTGGAATCTACTTGACAACATATGATCAATAGTTTTCTCCAATTATTTGTAAATTAAAGGACCTGATTCTTTCACTGTGTGCGTAGAACTTCCATAACCTAATAATCAACATAACCAATTCATCCAAGAGAGATGTTAAGGACTTGATTTTTTGGAGTAATTTTAAGTCATTAAAATTAATTTCAGCTCACCTCAACAAATTCTTTCTTTTTTATGATGACAAATTCATATGCATTTTCAACATAAGAACCAGCTTGATTAACAACATTGACTTTGCAAGATATAGATCTCACAAGAGTCTAGGGACTCACATTTCACTCATTGCAACCCTATAAATGACTAGGTGTAGAAAACTTGATAGTTCATTTAACAATCCAGCCCGCTAGTGATATTGTTCACTTTGGGTCTAGGTTCGCACGACTTTAAAATGCATCACTAGTTGTTAAGGCATACTTACTTATAGACCTAAATGTATGTAACACCTCGGTATTTGAAAGAGCTAAAAATAGAAGTAACCAAATTGGAAATAGAAAAATCTGAAATTTTGCAAGTTATGCATGAGTTATGAGTTTTGGGTCAACTTCAAATGACCATAACTTTCAGGATGAGTTAGGTGGCCCATAAGATATCAAATGAAAGGTCTTGGATTTCTCTTTCCAATGCCACCGAGTTTGTTAATTTTCGAGCTCGTATGAGGGAAATATGTTCGTTTGAAGTCGGGCTGTCCAGATAAGGAAAGTTACCCGAAAATATGAGGGGTATTTTGGTCTTTTCCTTACCCTTTCAGATTTAAGAGAATTTTGGTAATACTTAGGGGTCTAAACTGATTTGGTTCAGTTTTACGAATCCTAATTTACGCTAGATTTTGAGATAAGTTCAAGAAGAGGAGAAAAGGAGAAAAGGAAAGGCGTTCTTCAAGTTTGCTTGCGAATCGAAGGTTGTTTTCGCCAAGGAATCAATCCTAAGAGGTATGTGAGTTCTCATAGTGTTGGGTTTGTTTACCCACACGCCAATCATGTTAATTTCAGTAAAATTTCGTTCTTGAAGTTGAAAAGTTTGAGTTTCTTGAAGTATTGTTTCCATTCTTGAATTAGGATGGGATTGATGTTTCTTGAGGTAAACGTTTGGAGTTTAAGAGTTGTTTTAAGTATATTCTTGTGTACTAATGTTGGGTATTTGCATCTAAGTGATTGAGGAAGAAACTATTCGATTCTAGGCGAATTGGGGTTAGAAAACGAGTAAGAAAATTCGCCGGGTGTTTCTGGACAGGGGATGCGCGGCGCCCCAGCAGTGCGCCAGAGAAGAGTGTTTGTAGTTTTGACCCTGGGGCGCCGCGCCACTCAGTGCGCCTCAACTTCCCTCCTGTAGTTCAGGGTCTGGGGCCCTGCACCACTCAGTGTGTCAGGATCATCAGGTCTTCTACCCTTTCGACCTTCTTTCCGTATGAGTACCCTCAAATCGTACCTATGTTTTCTAATTAATTTCTACACTCTAAGGTACATCTAAACATCGAGAGATCATCCATAACATGAGATCATAACCTTGAATTCATAATTCAAATTCAAGGTAGAGCTAAGAGTCAAGTCTTGAGAGTTCTTCGAGTCAATTTAAGAAGTCTTTTGCACATTGTTTTTAAACTTGTTTAAGACTTTAGCATATAAGTTCGAGGAAGAGTAGAGTTGAGTTCATTTTCTTTAAAATGATATATGGGAACTAAGTATTCCCAAGAATAAATATTTTCACATTTAAGATGAGAGGAAACACCGATTTCCAAAGAGTTTTCATGAGCAGTTTTCAGTACCATCTCTTTTAAGAGAAAGATTTTTGAGTAATAATCTCAAACCACATAAAGAGTTATGTTTTTAAACATATGAGCTAGTTACATTTTGGGAGTAGTATTGAGCACCGATATGGGGATGAGTTCAGATAACTCAAAGTCCTCATAAACCGTGTAGCCAATGTGGGTAAAAGGGTCATACTTTTTAGATAATTCCTTAAATCTTTTTAGCATAGACTAGTGGATCCACTTAGTAGTAGGTTCTATACCCCGGCAAAAGAATAGGACAGTTCTGGCAGTGTGGGCTAGACGTTGTATCATCACATATCTCATAGTGATGGTTTTCGATTAGAGAATCTCCCACATAGTTTATTTTGTATTTTCATATACAATCAGAGTTTACTTTGTATTATTGCATACAAACAGAGTTATATTGTATTTTCTAATACATTGAGTTGTTATCTACTGTTTTAAAGCTTTTCTTTATACTGCATTATTTCTATTGTTGTTTATTAAAATGAGGTTGAGTTGAGTTGAGAAGAGGTAGGTGTTTCTTAAGTTCCAGTTCAAGCTTATGTCTTGTTTAGATTTCCACTCACATGCTCGTACATTCCAGGTACTGACACCATTTGGCCTGCATCTTTTATGATGCAGATACAGGTAACCAGAATCAACATCTAGCACTTCGTTGATCCAGTTGAGCTTTAGAGTTTTTGGTGAGCCTCATTGCTTTCGAAGGATCCCTTGTTTACTTTCAGTCATTTCATTTTGTTAGTAGGATGTCGTGGGTGTTGTCCCGACGTCCATCTTAGTTAGTAGAGGCTTCATAGATATATAGACAAAGTTCATGAGTCTTGTTCAGTTCAGTTATTGATGTCTGAGACTTGAGTTGCCACTTTGGCTAGTGAATGTTTCTTTAAATATTCTGAGTTAGTTATTTTGAGTTAAAAGTTTTACTTTTAAAGTTATCTTATGTTGAGTAAGTCTTCCGCTGAGATTTAAGCCAGGCCAAGGGTTCGCTTGGGGCCAGCAATGGTTTACGAGTGCCAGTCGCGTCCAGGATGTAGGCTCGGGGGTGATAAACTTGGTATCAGAGCACAGAGTTCAAGAGTCCTAGGGTGTCTATGAAGCCGTGTTTGTAGGATCAACATCCAGTGCTTCGTTGATCTAGTTGAGCTTCAGAATTATTGGTGAGCCTCCTTGCTTTTGGAGGATCCCTTGTTTAGTTTCAGTCATTTCATTTTGTTAGTAGGATGTCGTGGGTGTTTTTCCGACGTCCATCTCAGTTAGTAGAGGCTTCATAGATAGATAGACAAAGTTCATGAGTCTTGTTCATTTCAGTTATTGATGTCTGAGACTTGAGTTGCCACTTTGACTAGTGAATGTTTCTTTAAATATTCCGAGTTAGTTATTTTGAGTTAAAAGTTTTACTTTTAAAGTTATCTTATGTTGAGTAAGTCTTCCGCTGAGATTTAAGCCAGGCCAAGAGTTCGCTTGGGGCCAGCAATGGTTTACGAGTGCCAGTCGCGTCCAGGATGTAGGCTCGGGGGGTGATAAACTTGGTATCAGAGCACAGAGTTCAAGAGTCCTAGGGTGTCTATGAAGCCGTGTCTGTAGGATCAACATCCAGTGCTTCGTTGATCTAGTTGAGCTTCAGAATTATTGGTGAGCCTCCTTGCTTTCGGAGGATCCCTTGTTTAGTTTCAGTCATTTCATTTTGTTAGTAGGATGTCGTGGGTGTTTTTCCGACATCCATCTCAGTTAGTAGAGGCTTCATAGATAGATAGACAAAGTTCATGAGTCTTGTTCATTTCAGTTATTGATGTCTGAGACTTGAGTTGCCACTTTGACTAGTGAATGTTTCTTTAAATATTCCGAGTTAGTTATTTTGAGTTAAAAGTTTTACTTTTAAAGTTATCTTATGTTGAGTAAGTCTTCCGCTGAGATTTAAGCCAGGCCAAGAGTTCGCTTGGGGCCAGCAATGGTTTACGAGTGCCAGTCGCGTCCAGGATGTAGGCTCGGGGGGTGATAAACTTGGTATCAGAGCACAGAGTTCAAGAGTCCTAGGGTGTCTATGAAGCCGTGTCTGTAGGATCAACATCCAGTGCTTCGTTGATCTAGTTGAGCTTCAGAATTATTGGTGAGCCTCCTTGCTTTCGGAGGATCCCTTGTTTAGTTTCAGTCATTTCATTTTGTTAGTAGGATGTCGTGGGTGTTTTTCCGACATCCATCTCAGTTAGTAGAGGCTTCATAGATAGATAGACAAAGTTCATGAGTCTTGTTCATTTCAGTTATTGATGTCTGAGACTTGAGTTGCCACTTTGACTAGTGAATGTTTCTTTAAATATTCCGAGTTAGTTATTTTGAGTTAAAAGTTTTACTTTTAAAGTTATCTTATGTTGAGTAAGTCTTCCGCTGAGAGTTAAGTCAGGCCAAGGGTTTGCTTGGGGCCATCAATGGTTTTCGAGTGCCAGTCGCATCCAGGGTGTAGGCTCGGGGCGTGATAAACTTGGTATCAGAGCACAAAGTTCAAGAGTCCTAGGGTGTCTATGAAGCCGTGTCTGTAGAGTCCTAATTATCGGTATGAAGCGCGTCACATCTATAATTAGGAGGCTGCAACATTTATGAACTATCTCACTTCTTTCATACTCTTTTCGTGCGATAGAGTTCATCTCTATAAAGTTTCTTTCTAATTCGTGCTTGCGCGTATCACTCAGATCATGCCTCCACGAAGAGTTATCCGAGGTCGTCCTGCTAGGAGGAATGATGATCCACAGGATCAACGGGTACCCAATGCACCAGAAGTGCAACCCCAAGGAGAGGTTACTAATGCTGAGTTTTGGGATGCTATACGGATTTGAGCCAAGTGGTGACCAACCAAGCTGGGCAACAGAGAGAGAATCGAAAGGATGTGGCTAATACATCTAGGATGCGTGAGTTCTTAAGGATGAATCCTCCATACTTCACCGGTTCAAGTGTCATTGAGGATCCAGAAAACTTTGTGGAAGAGATACAGAAGGTTTTTGAGATTATGCATGTTGTTGATGTTGAGCGAGTGGAACTAGATTCATACCAATTGAAGGGTGTAGCTAGAATCTGGTTTGACCAATGGAAGAAGAATAGAGCTGAAGGTGCACCAATTGTGAGATGGGCGGTGTTTGAGGAAGCCTTCTTGCGACGTTTCTTTCCCCGTGAACTGAGAGAGGCCAAGGTAAGGGAATTCCTCATTCTTAAGCAGGAATCTATGAGCATACATGAGTACAACCTAAAGTTCACCCAACTGTCCCGTTATGCTCCGGAGATGGTTGTTGACATGAGAAGCATGATGAGTCTTTTAGTTGCTGGGTTGTCTCATCTGTCAAGTAAGGAGGGCAAGGCAGCTATGCTGATAGGAGATATGGACATATCAAGGCTGATGATCCATGTGCAACAGATTGAGGAAGATAAGCTGAGAGATAGAGAAGAGTTTAGAAACAAGAAAGCTAAGACATCAGAAAATGAGTCTAGGCAGCAAAAGAGCAATGCAAACCGGTTTTCTTTTCAACACAAGCAAAATGGACCTATTCCATCATCTGCTAGTGCACCTGCACCAAGGAACAAAGGTGGGTTCAAGAATCTGAATTCATAGAATTTCAGTGCTAGACCTGCACAGTCTCAGGGTAGTGTGGCACAAGGAGGTAATGAGACTCCTGCATGTGCTAAGTGTGGTAGGACCCACTCATGAGTGTGTTGTGATGGCTCCACTGGTTGTTTCAAGTGTGGTCAAAATGGTCACTTCATGAGAGAGTGTTCAAAGAACAGGCAAGGTAGTGGTAATGGGGGCAATAGAGCCCAATTTTCTTCAGTTGCTCCACCAGACAGAACTGCACCTAGAAGGGATACTTCTGGGAAAGGCGGAGGAGCAAACCGTCTATATGCTATCACTAGTGGCCAAGAGCAAGAGAATTCGCCAGATGTTTCACTAGTATGATCAAAGACTTTAATTTTGATGTTTATTCTTTGCTAGATCCAGGAGCGGGTCTAGCTTTTGTGACTCCTTATATTGCTATGAATTTCGATATTCTTCCTGAGCAACTTCTTGAGCCCTTCAGTGTTTCTACACCTGTTGGTGAGTCTATTCTAGCTGAGAGAGTTTATCGTGATTGTACCATTTCTGTCAATCACAAGAGCACCATGGCTGACTTAGTCGAGTTAGACATGGTAGATTTTGATGTTATTCTAGGTATGGACTAGCTTCATGTATGTTATGCCTCAGTTGATTGTGGAACTCGAGTAGTTAAGTTCCAGTTTCCTAATGAGCAGTTATAGAGTGGAGGAGTAGTTCAGCAGTCACTACAACAAATTTGATTTTCAGTTATGAATAATTTTATCACCTAAAACACGTATTTCATCACAAAAAAACTTCCGTGATGAAAAAAAAATCGTCAAGCATTCGTCCCTAAATAATATGTCACCAAATGTATACAGCGACAACTTAGTGATTCTTCACTAATTAGAGTTCTAATTACTACAAAGATATTTTTCGTCCCCAAATGTATAGTATCTATGACAAACTTGTTCATCATAGAAATTATATTTTTTTGTAGGCAATAAAAGCTTTTCGTCACTAAAAAGGTTATTAATGCCAACGAAACTGATGTGTCACTAATTGTATTATATAATTAGTGACGACGTCATTTGTCTCTAAATTTAAATATATTTCATCGTTGAACAAACATTATTCCGTCACTAAAAACTGCCCTTTACATACAAATTCTCTTTTTGTCCCTAAATGTATAAATTAGTGACAACTTTATTTTTTTACAATTTTGTAGTTGAAAACGATTAGGTCGTCACTAAAA
>JAJONR010012328.1:0-10863 GCA_029582245.1 Solanum etuberosum | reverse complement strand
ATTAGGATTATAAAACTGAACCTAATAGGATTAGACCCTTAAAACCTTACTAAAAATGAATTAAATCTGATTGGGTAAGGAAAAGACCAAAGTACCCCTTACTATTTTCGGGTAACTTTCCTTAACTGGACAGCCTGACTTCAAAAGGGCCTAACTCACTCATCCGACCTCGAAACTTAGCAAACTCAGTGGCGTTGGAAAGATAATTCAAGACCTTTCATTAGCTATCTTGTATCCCACCTAACTCATCTTTTACTGAGATTTATGGTCATTTGAAGTTGACCCAAAACTCATAACTTGCAAAATTTCAGATTTTGCTATTTCCAATTTAGTTCTTTTTGGAACTCAAGGTGATACATCTAGTGACCTTAACACTTAAGAAATTTTAAATTACGCGGTAAAATCCTACTCACAACGAAGGATGGTTCGAGTCTTAGCTCAAAAAATTTCTGGGGTGTTACAAGGTTCCATCTTTTTCAAAACAATCCATCAACAGGGGAATTTTTCGCACTTCTTGACTTTCCTTCTTTTTCACCTCACCCCCAACTTAGGCTTTTGGCGTAAGTTGGCTATTCAAACAAACCAAAACTTCATGAAGGTTATGGGTGATGGGTTAAAGAGGTCAAAGTTGTTCAAGTTTCTTCCATGGAAAGGATCGGCTCAAAAGGTGCCAAGCAAGGTTCACACTTCTCACAAGGTTGGCCAAAAGAGGTGTATTGTCAAATTGGTTCACTCTTCAAAACTTTTCCCTAAGATCATTTCAATTGCTTGCTTCACTCAATCGATCGTACCAACGAGGCAAATTCTAGGTATCATCAAGCACAATGTTCAAGACAACCTCACCACACAAGGCATTGATACAATTATCAAACAAGACTCCACACTTTCTAGCTAGCATGCAATGTTCATCACAAGAGACTTCATCGACAATCGGCTAGTCACAATGAGATGCTCAAAGTTCACATATTGCCTATATCACTTAGTTTGCCTCATCGTAGCCGCACATTCATTTTGTTCAATTAAGAGCACTATTCAAGTCATCTGTATTGACCACAACCGACACTCAAATTTGTACAAGAGCAGCCACAATCACACACAAAAGAGGTGGCAAAAATTTTAAACTTGGTTCAAAACCATTTCAACATCATTTTCATATCAAAACAATGGGCCACAATTTATCAATCAATCACAATCCAACAACCAAGATATATAAACCAATAAGCTCCCATATTCACAAAAACAATATCAAAATCAAACTAATATTCACAAAATAACACAACAAAGGTAGGTATGGAAATACCTCACCCCACCAATAAAATACGCAGTTGTCCTCAAATGCCAATAAAACAAAAACAGTCTAAAAATGAACAGATTAGGAGGCAAAGAAAGTCATCCTGCCAGGCTAGGTCTGGGGTGAAGTCTGCATTCGGCTACTCCCTCTGTCTGGGCATCAGTGCCCGGTCTCTCAGCATCCTTGGCTCCACTGGAGCCCACCATCGAAGTGTCCTGGAGCGATGCCTGTCTAGCAGTCTCAAACATATCACCCTCAAAGTCAGCCAAATCCTCATATATTGTCTCCTCACGCTCACCAAGCTGCTCCTCATCCATCTCAGCATCAGACACAACATCAACATCATCGGCTCTTATCTCATCTCCGGTGGTAGCCAGAGGAACCTCGGAACTAGTCGGAACATCAGCACTCGGTACCTCAGGAATCTCCACATTACCAAAGAACATGAATAGGTCGGTGGACTTCAGCTCGTCCACATCTCTACGTAATCCAACAAGATCGGCCTTCGAAGTCATCACAGCATCTGTAGCTGCATGTCCCTTCTCACACTCTTCTACTCTCACAGTCAGGGCATCTAAGGCAAACTTGTTGCCATCAATCTCAGCCCTAATGGGCACCAAAACAGCAGCAATAGCCCTCTCTATCATCCCAGGAATAACGGCCTCTTCCTGGGAGGCACGCACATCGGCAGATTGGGCCAAATGGCCCATGTTGTAAAGCATCGCCTGGGTGATAGGAGGTCGGAAGGCAGAGGCAGCAGCAACAGAAGATCTAGGGGGAGGGGGTGCAGCAAAAGTACCCGGAATAGAAGGTCCAGATGTACCTGAAGGCCCACTGGCCTGAGTAGGCATGACTGCCTATATAGGAAGCATATCAATGTCGACCTCCGGGGATGTGTCCACTGGGACTACCCTCCTCCTGTCAGCCTCATCTCACATGTACTCAGCCTCGATGCGTCTAATGTTAGTAGAGGAGGTGGGTGTCACCTCGACATCTGTCTTCTCATTACTAGGAACACGAGCCCGTCTTCACAACTTGGTGATCAACATCGGAAAGGGAAGCGAAGTCTGGCGCTGCTTGGCCCTCATGTCCATCTCCTGCTCAATCAATAATCTCAAATTAAGCTTCTGTCGATCATTGATAGACCCTAGGCAGGTAGCCTTCGGGTGGCAGAGGATGGACTCATTCTGGGACGGCATGATTGTGCTACTGATAAACCCGAACCAATACTTAGGCGCCACATTAAGATCTTTCTTCTCTATGGGCGCACCAGCCTCAATCCACCTTGGGGTGGCATCGGAGATAAGGGGTACCAGCCACCTCTTGAGATCCTTCAAAGTCTTCTTCTGGACTAGATCGATGTAACGGTGGACAAAATTATAAGTGTACCCTAGTACCTCATTGATGTCAGAGCAGCGGCATTTACCTTTCTTGCCACAAACCATCATGAAGTCCACCGGTTTGAAGGAACTGGCCTTTTTCTTTCCCTTCGGCACCAAGTCTCTGTAAGCTGAATATAACTCCTGGGCCAAATTAGGAATGTAGGGACCCCGGGGTTTTGTAAATATCTCAAACTTGTGGAACTTGATAGTGTTCCACACCTTTGGATTTATGTCCACCACACCGTCGGTAGACAATCTCTTTTCTTCTAGAATGGTCCTCAAACCCTCAGCCTTTAGTCGGTTGAGTGATCGGGAAGGAGGACCCTGAACAGGTGGTGCCTGTAACAACTGGTCATCCTCCGGCTCAGAAATGGAAGCCAGAGAATCATTCTGAGAGTCACCCTCACTGTCGGAGGTGGTGAGGTGTGTCTCGTAGACCCCCTCACTATTTGAACTAGCCTCCTCCGGTGTCACAATCACGGGCACCTTGCCCTTGCCTTTACCTCCCTTTGGAGGCAGTTTTGTGGCTTTAGCCCGGGAAGCAGCCGCTTTCTCATTTATAATCACTCTGCGTGCCCTCTTTCGGGGCGGCATATCTCTACCAGCAACTTTGGGTCTTGCCATTCCTGCAAAACAATGTAGAAAACGTTAGAAACAGTCAAGAAAAATTGCAGAACATTAAACAATCTACAGGAAGAGTCACCGAACCACTTTGGCGAGTCAGGTCGGGCTCGCCGGAAGTTACAGTGCAAAAATGCTCAAAATTCTAAGTTGGTCAACGATGTTAAGGGCCTTTCGGCGAACTGGCAGTAGCTCACCAAATGTTACAGATTAATTTTAGGGAAAAGAGGCACAGAAGGGCGATGTAGAAGCACTTTCGGCGAGTCGCCAAGTGAACTCGGCGAGCAAAGGCATATCACCGAAAGTTACAGAACACAAACTCCATATTTAGCGAATTAATGGGTGAACCGCCGAACCACTTGGCGAGCTCGACCCAGCTCGCCAAATAGCCCAACATACCAGTTTTCACCCCGTTCTTCAAAATCAAGCCCGCAGCCCACGAGAAAAAAATTAAGCACCAAAATCATGAAATTAACACTATACCCATAAGACCCATGCCCTTGGAGTACTCAGACTTCCCTCGATTTGGCCAAAATTGGCCAATTGACGTCTTTTGCCCTTAAGAATGACGTCAACCGCTCTATCATTGGGTAATTTTTGACAATTAGCACAATCCGGGGTTACTCAGACTTCACTCCGCTAGACCCAACACATAATCAACACAACCCAATAATTTAATCAACTATTGACACGGGAATCAACAATTTACGATCATTTAAGCATGAATTCATTTAAATACAGGAAATCCAACAATCATACGATGATCAAACTACACTTCCCAATGATATTCTACAATAATTTATCACAAGCATTTGATTTCAACCAACAATTAAGTTCGGGGTTCGGAAAACCAACCTTTTATGCCGATATTTGAAAGCTAGGCGACAAAGAAATCCCAAAATCAATCCCGAGCAAAGATCCCAATCAAAATTTAGAGTAAATATGTGAACGTACGAGAAATTTAATGCTGGAGTAAAAGTGCGGAAGTTGAAAAAGTGAGAAACTGAAGGATTTTTTGAAGTTTAAACTGTTTGGCCTTTTGAAACCTTTCATTTTGCGCGCCAGTCGACAGAGTAAGTCGGGCTCGCTGACCCACTCAGCGATGCGCCGAGTGGTGCTTTAGCTCGCCGAGTTTTACAGAACCTTTGGCAAGCTAGGTGGTTCTAACGGCGGTCCAAGTCGGGCTTGCCGACCTGCTCGGTGAGTCACCGACTGGACTTTTAGCTCGCCTAGTTTCCATTTTCCCACAATTCCAACTTTTCAACTTGCACATTCAACACCAATTATTCAAACAACAGAAATAAAAGCAATAAACCTTGGGTTGCCTCCCAAGAAGCACCTCATTTAACGTTGTGGCACGATGTGGATACCCTTTCAAGGGTCATTCTTTGGGTTGGCCAAGGTATCACTTGGTTGACCCCCTTTTGGCCTTGGGTTCAAATGAGACGAAATTTGACCCATTTGCGTTTCTAATTGCTTGATTGACACTGAATGTGAGGTGACCGTCTGATTAAGTGTAGAGACGTCCTCTTTCATTTCTTTCAAAACTTTGTCTGACCCTTCTACCTTATTGAGAATGTGTGAAAGCATATCTACCGTACGGACATCCGAGTCAGCTCTTTGTTCCTTAGGCTTTTGACGCTCATGAGGTGGGATGTATCTGTCTTTATCACCCTCTCTTTCCTTCCAAGTAGCGTTACGATCACGATCTCTCCATCCATCATCTCTATTCTAACCCGGATTTCCACCCGGCCTTGGATAGTTTGCATGAAAACCTCCTCCTTGATTTGCAAGGAAATTAACTTCCTCATTGTACAACGCCTCAAAATGTGCCTCATTAGGGTTTGATCCCCCATTACCCACAGCATTCACACTCTTCAACCCACTACCTATCACATTTTTCAACAATAAGTCCAGCTGGGTCGTTATTTTTGCCATGTTTTGGCCTCTCTCTTGATCCTTATCGATCTACTCTTTTGCCATTCTAAAGGTGAGAGAAGACACTTGGTCCTCACACGTGTACCATGCTCTATTGATCTTGGTCAAGCCATCAAGGAGTTGAGACACGACCTCATAAGGCTGTTGCATTATACCACCGGGAACAAGTTGATCAACAACCCCTTTGTTCACCGAGTCAAGACTCCTATAAAAGTATTGCAACATGACGTTGTTGGGAAGCCCGTGAGTTGGGCATTGAAGTAATAGCTTCTGAAACCTCAGTCACGTCTCATGGATTGGCTCACCTTCCAAGCGTTTAAAACCTTGAATACTATCCCTTAACATCATCATTTTTTACGGGGGAAAGTACCTCACATAGAAAGCTACGATAAGCTCATCACAAGTAGTAATGGAATTTCTCGGGAGATCAGCTAGCCACTTTTTTTCTTCTCCCATCAAAGAGAATGGAAATAATCGAAGACGGACCAATTCTTGAGAGTTATTCTTGAATGAGAATGGTCCACAAACGTCGACGAAATTCTGAATATGCTCATGGGGATCCTCATGAGCCAACCCTCCATACAATTCTTTCATTTGTAAGAGTTGAAGCATTGTGCTAGTGACATGAAATACAACGTTTCCTTCAACAAGAGGTAGACGTATAGCCCCGACACCACCTAATTGGATGGGGTCGTTAACATCATTCAAATTCCCTATATTGTCTTGGTGGACTATTTGGCTTCCATTACTCCCATTCACGCTTATTTCTTCTTCTGGTCAAACACAAACACAACCAACAAAATGAGTCTATTCAACTATAACACAAAAAAGAACACAATTCAAACTTCGATAATATAATTCTAAACAACACCATTCCCCGGCAACGGCGCCATTTTGATTAACGCTCAGATTACACCTCTTCCAATTCTAGGTGCAAAGACAATCGTTATCTAGTATAAAACCCAACGAAGAGTTGGGGTCGAACCCACAGGGAGCAGTAAAATTGTTTGAATTTAGTTATGAAGTACAAATGTGGTCTAATCAGTTATAGGAATATAAGTTATCGAAAAACATATAAACAAGTCTAAGGGGTTGACAACGAATGTCAGATGGGGGTTTGGATTGTCAATTATCAACTACAACACAAACGAAAACAGAGGAAATAACAATATAGAGAGGAATTCTCGGGATGTGATCGATTATAGGCTAATTTCACTATATGTGTAATTGAAATTACTAACGAATTGCTAAATCTCAGTGGGTAGGGTAGACTATAGGTGTAATAGTTTTCTCTCGAACAACAACCATGATTCAAGTGAGTTCTCTCAAACCTCAACAAGCATATCAATAAGAACAGCCCAAAACCTTAATTCATCTACTCTCTCGAGCTAGATAGGTAGAGTCGAGTTTAGGATTTATTCTTTCGAGCTAAATCCATATCAACCCAATAAGAACAATCATCAATCGAAAGCTTTGATTCTAAAACCTCTTTCTCAAGCAAGCTCTGAATTCTAAGTTAGAATTGCATTTGCAACTACAATTCATAGATTAAAACATAGCTGTCAATTAAACCCACTTCAATTAAGTATTTAAATCAGTAAATAACAATACCCGTAAGCTAATTCAGCCCATAATCACATGATCATACCCCAAGAATTGGGGTTTTAGCTAAACATCATAAAAAGATAAAAACAATTACCAACTAGATTAGCCATCAGCTGGGTAAAAGTCTCCAAGTCTTTACAATACACCAAAATGATTCAGTTCAAAAACTCAATTACAAATCCTCCAAATTAAGCTTAGAAATCTTCAAAGTCTCCAATAGGAACTGAAAAACTCAATAAAAACTCTAACTCTCATATTGGGGATCAGAACTCTTCACTCTTCATTTTAAATTTCAATTTATAGTGCTCAGCTTTTTGGCCTTCAGGGCCATTTGGCGGAATGAGTCACGCCTCGCCAACCGGTTTGGCGATCCGCCCTTTGCTCCTTTCCATCGCCAATTTGCATTGGCCATCAGTCTCCTAGGTCCTGTAACTTTAGGCGATCCAATTTGTTGTCACGGAGTCATTCGGTGATTCGCCGACTACCTATTTTTATCGCCAAATTGGTTCTTTCCCTGGGCTAGCACGCTGGAACTTTAGGCGAACTAAAGAGTCACTCGGCAGTTCGCCGAGTGGTCTTGGTGATCACCAGGATCACTTTTCTTCACTTCTTCAGCTTGTTTGTTCCTTTTTATCCGGTAGTGTCCTTGCCTTGCTCCTTAGCCTTTAATGCTGCAAATCAACACTTTAACTTCAGTTTAGAGCATAAATTGAGCATTTGAGAACACTTATACTATTAAAAAAAGCTGTAAATGAGTTGAAATCTCTCACTGATCAGGCCTAACGTAAATCTGAGGAATATATTTGTCATAATATGTCATTCCATTGCTCTTGATTAATTAAATTTTATTTCTACAAAAAAAAGTACAAGATAGCATAAAATTTATTACATGTCAAATGAATACAACGTAAAGTGCTTTTAAATCAAAATATAGTAAAATAAATTTTGTTATGTCCATCCTTCTTGGTTTCTTTTGGTGATATCGACGCTTCTTGTACTCCAACGTCAAGTCTTCGTACCTGTCATGAAAAGGTTAGTCATACCCCCCCTCCCTTAAGTTTTATTAATTAGAGAAAATGATCCATATTTAGGCATAAATATTCCTCAAATATGCATATAAATAATGATAGGTCGTCACTTGGGGTCGGAAATTCACTTGGACATTTAAGGTAAAGTCGACTAATGGACTTAATACACCAAGAGTATCAAGCCTCTTAGGTCATGAAATGATGTATGATCCTTGTAAAATGGATTGGTTGAGCTCTACTCTAGGTAAACTAGGAGTGGGTTTACTGGACACAAGGTTCCTGAGTGGACTACTCGAGTGAGAAGGCTACGCGGTCACACGGAAAAAGATCCGGACACCCCGCGCATATGTCAACTCTCCTAAATTTTAGAATTTAGAAAGAAATTTGTGGGTGCACAAAACACACCTCACGTGTACGTGTGATAATGTGAATTTCCAAGAAATGGAGAAATATGAACGGAATGACAGTTAAGAAAAGCAGTAACACATAAACATTTATAGCAAACACACAGTTGATAGCATGTAAAAATAATTTATAGCTAATGACTAATTTATATCATGTAAAAATAATTCAAAGCAAACAAACAATCAATAACATGTAAAAACAGTTTATGACAAATAATATAATTAAAGTAAACACATAAAAACCTAATTAAACTAAGTCTGTTGTGGTTAGAGCCTAAAAAGTCCCCAGTGAAGTCTCCAAGCTGTTATACCCATTTTAACCGGGTCAAAATAGTATACAACATTTTGGTGATTCCTAATTAATTAACTAACTTAATAAGTCGCCACCTAATTATTACGGTGAATTAGGGCACCTAAAATTGATTAGTCCTTGTCTAAAGTTAACTTCATTTCAAGGTCTGCTAAGCATCAGATTCTAGGTAGGGTTCAATTAATCTAAAGGGAAGGGGTAAGGCATCCTATAAGATCCATTAACAATGGTTAACCAACCGAACTTAAATTATTAATTAGGCTAAGTGTAAGAAAGTAAAAATTACAATATAAATGTTAAATTTCAAATAGATTTATTAAAGATACTAAAAAAATATTTTATAAAATTCCTTCTTGTTAAAAACAAATTGCAATTAAAAAGATTTTGAAAACATTTGATTTTATTGTTGGTTGAAAAAGGGAGCAGATGTGATAAAGACCCATTTATAATCAAAGAAAGATTAGGTTTGTTAGGAAAACAACAAGAGTTACTTTGCAAGCACGTTCATTTTTTATGAAAAAGAACATTTAACCAAACTCCAAAATTATAGCCATGTGAAAAAATAATTACCTATTATTAACTAAAAAGAACATTAAAAAGAGCTTAGCTATAGTAACATGTATCTTAAAAGTCAATCACACTAATAAATAAAAATAAACAATTAATCACACTAAGAAGTAAACAAAAGCAATATAAAATAATAAAAGCCATTTTGGCTTCCACTAGAAATAGTGATATTCTGTAATTCACGTTTAGACAATGAAAGTCGAGACAAGTAGATGACATGCAAATTCCGAGCATATAGGTGGATAAATGATATGTAGACTCCGCTAGCAAAGCGTTGAGTTTCAAAGTGAAACTCTTTGACTCTGGTGTGTACATGTAAACAAAGATAAGATAGGAAATAAGAAAGTAAATTAGAAAGAAAAAACATCTACATGAAAAATATAATATAAATGAAAGACAACAAATAAATATAGAATTTATCAACCCATATTAGAACAAATATTTGCCAAAACGTAAAGGATCTGACTTTTACTAAGAGAAACACTAAGTAGTTCTCTAAGCTAGAAGATATATATTACAACTACTACTCTCAAGTAATAAGATAACAAACATAAAGTTTTTTTTAATCCAGATTTGCATAACCTTACATATAAATATAATCAAACCATTTTACTTTAATATATAGGCAACATCCCTAACTTAGAAACAAAGAAAAATTAAGTCATATTTTCTTATCACATACTAACAAGAATCAACATTCCAAACCACTCGTAGTACACATATTAATTCACATGCTAATCACATTATGGATATATAAAAAAAAACTTTTGTAGCATGTCAAGATTTCTAAAAGAATAACTTTAAAGTCATATTTGGTTGTGAATAAAAGATGGAAACATTACATAAATATAACTAATTTATTAAAAATCTATTCCAGTTACAAAAATATTCTAAATGCAACTCTAATATTTCAAACATGATCATCTACCAATAAAGAGGAAAAGATTAAGATTTCACCTCTTGTGGAGTAGTGAACGAGGAAGCTATAGGCCTCGAATCTACACCCGTTTCTCAAACAAAGTCAAGTGCAATAGAGAGGATATTCAAAAATCCTTTGTAAGAAATATTCAAATTTAAAAGTGATGTTCTACTGAGTGTAAAAGCTTGTTGGGTGATTTTTCTTCACAACCAAAACTCCTTTTTTTTTACTAAAAGCAGAGGAAATATTTATAGAAGAGGTTTAAGCTCTAGGATGTCATTTGGGAGGGATTTTGAGTTGAAAAAGATGTATTTTGAAATTTGAGCATTGTTGTTCTTGGATGGACATGGCCTTTACGTGATCTGGTCAGATTTATGCTCGAAATGGCGAGCTCGTTTCTGAAGCCATATCAGCTATGTGTTGGACTCATATGCATCTTGATGAATATATTGAAATAGGTATAGGAAGCTTGCACGAAAAATGGTGTAGCATTTTTTATCTTTTGGCTGACAAAGTTGTATTAAAAATGAGGAAGAAGACAAGAGGGGGGAGTTTAGGATAGAGAGAGAGTCTCAAATCCTAGATCTGGTAGTCTCTAATATTGTCTTGAAGACCAAATTTAGGTTGTTGTTTGGATTCTAAAATGGGCTGAATTAAATGAGAAGAATTGCATTTTGTTTGGGCTTATATTAGGACGAATTTTGGACTCACTTTGACCAATTCTTTTTATTTATGGCTTGCTCCTCCTTTAATTTAATTCCTTTGAACTTCTAATTTAATAACTAGTATAATATATAT
>JAJONR010012326.1:0-10269 GCA_029582245.1 Solanum etuberosum | reverse complement strand
TGAAGTTGAACCTTTATGATGATTTATGACTAGAATCACCTAATAACAAAGAATGTGATTAGAATGCCTTGAAATCTAGATATGTATGATGATTGTAAGAAGTAAAGCTTTGAGAGTAAGGCTTGTAGTCATGAATGATGATCACTAGGGCTTTGAGAGTAAAGCTAATATGATGAATTATGTATGTTTAGGCTTTGAGAGTAAAATCTATATAAGAATAGAAGACTAATGAATAGAATTGTGATGAAAGATCTTTACCTACCCAATCTACCTTATGAATGGTTGAATGCATAAAGTGATAGAATCACATGAGTTAGGATGATATCAATGTTTAGTGCATGAACCCTAAGTGTGAAGATTGGAAGTAGGATTTGAACCTCAAGGAGGTGAAGTATGAGACTATGCTTGTGGTTATTGAACTACTTGAACTATGAATACACCCATGTCTGATGTAGTTATTCTAGATATGTTGATGTGATATGATTATGAATATATCCATGTCTAATGTAGTCATATTAGATGTGATGATTTAATATGAGCTTTGACCCTAAAAAGGGTAAGATATGATATTATGCATGTTTAATGAAGTTTAGTACATGCTTTAGAAACACTTTTAGAGTAAAGTGAATATGCTCAGGATCTAGTTGTAGTGTTGTTGAAAGGTTAGCCTCATATACAGACTTAAGCATGAATATCATATAATGTGAAAGGTTTGTCACATGTAGTGATTCTAAGGTTGGAAGACTAGTCTCACCTATTGAATCTATGAGCTATAGTATGAGTTATATTTGATTGAGTGTCAAGACATTCTTCCACAAATATCAATTTAAGTCAAGACTTAATATAAACTCAATGGGACTTAATGCCTAGCATCGAGTGGATATGAATATGAGATGGAAGCTTTTACCTTAGTTGAGTCCGGCTTCCCAATGAAAGCTTTTACACTAGTTGAGTCCGGCTTTCTAAATGGGTTCCTTCTACCTTAGTTGAGTCTGGGTTCCCAAAGTAGGTATCTCATGAGATGGAAACCTTCTACCTTAGTTGAGTCCGGGTTTATAGAAGCAATCTCCTTATCCCATAACTACGTGCCCTCGTAGTTACTTAGCTATTGGATCCACCTAAGCTAAGAGTATGGTTCTACCCTCGGCAAGTAGGACAACCCCTTTTCAGTGTGGGGTAGACATCGGATTCCATGTTAAGCTCACATGGTCTATATCGGTTAAGGCTTATGTCCCCAATATGGTAGTAGTATGAACAAGAGTATGAATTATTAACTTTGGGTACTTAACAAGCTCTACTTGGTATGGGATCTTACATATGCATTGCACAAATATGCTTTGAAGGTACCTATGGTATGTTCCTTTTATGTGATGATGAGCTATGTAATAAATATACTTATGGCTTATGCTTATGATGTATGCTTAGATTGGATTGTTTCTATAGTTGCCTTCCTTGCTATGATTGACTAAAGGTGATATATTCCCTTGTCTATGAGAAGTAAGCTAAAGGATAGGATCAAATATGATAAAGAGGTATGATGGCCTAAAGGTGATACTTAGCCTAGATGGTATTATGGTGTCTCATTTATGCAATGCACAAGTATGACTTGAAGGTTACTTATGATGTTTCTGCTACGTTAAGAAGAATTTAATATGGACTAAGATTATGAATATGTGGTACTTCCTATGTTGTTGAATTATCCCTTATGTTGATTTATGCTCATGTTATGCCTATGTTGGAGATTATGCTTATGATTATGTTATTGCCTCTTATACTTATGACTTATGTCTTATATTGGCTAACACTTTTGTTATGCTCTTATGATGTTATGCTAGCTAACAGATTTAGTACATTTGGTACTAACACATACTTTGCTTATATTCTCATCAAATGTAGGGTTCGAAGATTTGAGTTCCATTCTTGAGGATAGGTTTCTAAGGAGCAAGGAGTTAAAGATTTGGTGAGTCCTCATAGCTTCGAGGACAAAACCACTATTTCCTTTATGTTTTTTATTTTCATGTTGTGAGACTATTGTATGGGCTATGTCCCAAGAGTTTTATTCAAAAGTTGTATTAGATGGTTTGAGACAAAGTGTAGAAAGACTTCCGCTTGCTTTTATAAAAGACTTCGATTGTATGGATAAAGTTTTTAAATTTTTTGTATTTTTCTATTATCTTATGTTATGATATGCTAAGGGCTTGTATGAGACATCCGTAAGCTGTCTAAAGCGTTATTCGAGGATGAATGTTCCCAAGGAGAAGATATTGTGACACCCCGGAAACTAGTAGGCTAAACTAGAGCTAAAACGTGAGGGTTAGAGTCACAGAGATTGGAAAGGGCCAAGGGAGGGGACTAGAGCAGTCCACTCTCCCCTAGGCACTGCCCCACCTACCACGCCCACCACCACGGCTCATGGTCATGACCACGGCCCTTGGTGTGGCTCGTGGTGGGCTAGGCAGTAGCCTCCCCAAAGCTGCCAAAAATCAGTCCCTCTTCACGAACCACTTCACAGCTCGTGGTGAAGACTACGACTCGTGGGAAGGCTCGTGCATGGGAGTTAGGTGTGTGAGGGTGAAGAGGAGGTCGCTTAGCCACTGCCTCAAGGACCACGAGAGGGACCACGGCTCGTGGTAGGCACCACGGCTCATGGAGCCCTCCGTGAAGATGCCTTAGGATTGTAGGGCTAAGGGCACTTTTGCCAAGCCACTGCCTCAAGGTCCACGAAGGGGACCATGGCTCGTGGTCATGACCACGGCTCGTGGGACCCCATGTGGTACCTGGGCAGCTCACTTAAAATTAAGGGTTAATTTGTCTTTTCCAATTTTAATCTAACTTAAGTGAGTTCATTTTGCCTAAGTCTAGGACCACTATATAAGCGTTTTTAACTCTAAAATCACCCAATTAAGACATATTTTCCAAAACCCAAAATAATTCCCAAAGTTCATCCTCTCAAAAATTCTCTCTCTAGAAAACTTGAAGAAGAAGAAGAAGGAGATTCAAGCTAGGGTTTTCAAGAGAAAGGTTTTACACAACAATTTCTTTGGTCTTGTTAAGGTATGGTAGCTTTCATCCATGGATACCTTTCATCCATGGAGTTCCTTCAAAATCTCCAATTTCAAAAGATAGAAATCCCCAATTGTTAGGGTTTGATTCAAAAGTCATGGTTCCTTTCAAACTTGATTCTAATGGTTGAATTATGTGATATTAAGCATGAATTGATGATTTCCTATATTTTTTATAATGTATCCCCAAGAACCCATAAATTCCCATATACCTCAATTGTGATCTTATGATGTGGGTCTTTGTTGATGAAAGAGGAATGTTATGAAATTATGCATGTAGTGATTAAATCACTTGAGTTATGATGATATCCATGTCTAATGCTTGAATTCTAGATGTGTTGATTGAAAGTAAGCTTTGAACCTTGAAAGGAAAAAGTATGATATTATGCTTGTCTTTATGAAATCTATGTAAATGCTTAAAGAACACTTTGAGAGTGAAGTGTCAATGATTATGATATTGTTGTTGTGTTGTTGAAAGGACAATTCTCATATACACACCTATGCATGAACATGATGTGAAAGGTTTTCTCACATAATGAAGATTCTAAGGTTGAAAGGCTTTCTCACCTAATTAAATCTAAGAATTATATGTAGACATGGATGGTGAAAGGTTTTCTCACGCATGATCTAAGAGCTATCCTAATGAACTAAGTTGGATTGTTTGTCAAGGACATCCTTCCATGAAACATGAGTTAAGTCAAGACTTAATAAGTACTCCGTGGGATTAATGCTTAGCATCGAGTGGATATTGAATATGAGATGGAAGCCTTTTACGTAAGTTGAGTCCGGGTTTCCCAAGTATGTCTCATGAGATGGAAGCCTTTTATGCAAATTGAGTCCGGGTTTCTAGTAGCAATCTCCTTATCCCATAAACTACGTGCCCCGTAGGATATATAGCTAGTGGATCCACCTAAGATAACAAATCATGGTTCTACCTTAGGCAAGTAGGACAACCCTTTTCAGTGTGGGTAACACCGGGTGATCATGTTATAGCTCACATGATCTCATGTCGGTTAAGGCTTATTCCCACAACAAGAACAAGAACATGAATAATGAACTATGGTTACTCAAGAAGCTTTGTATATGAGTTCAAATGTTTTAATGATGATGATGACCTATGTTGCCTATGTTTTATGACTTATGGTTTCTAATCTCTTATGCATGTTTAACTTGGTAAATTGCATGCTTTCAAATGAAATGTCCCTTTTTACATGTTTTAAATGTTTTTATGCATAGCTACCATACTTAGTGCATTTTTGTGCTAACACCTACTTTTGCCTACATTTTTCCCAAGTGTAAGGTCCGACACTCGAGGTGATAATTCTTGTGGCTAGAGCTTGGATTTGATTGTTTTCCCGAGCTTGGTGAGTCCTCATGGTTCGAGGTTAGATTTTCACATGTTTAGTTTCCTTTCATGTACTTTACCTTTTGAACATGTTGTATGGGCTAGGCCCTATTTCATTCATTATTGTAATAGATGGCTATATTGAGACAAAGTGTCTAGACTTCTTCTTTCTTTTATGAAAAAACTTTTTAGACTTGAAATGTGTTTTACTCTTATTGTTCTATTCCTTACGTTATGAGAACTAAGTGGCTTTTATGGAGTCCTTTGGGGTTCTATATGCCATGTTACATCTAGGGGTACCCCTGGGTCGTGACAGTTCTACCGGAGCCATACGATAAGGAGGAATAGAGATAGGCTGCATATCTGGGAGAAGGTCAAAACCGAAGTCTATTTCCCTTTCCGGAGTAATACTGGGTAGATCATTTGGGAACACTTCCAAAAACTTATTTAAAATGGGGAACGACTCAAGAATAGGTTTCAGAATCTATATCCCTCACCCTAACTAGATGATAAATGCAACCCTTAGAAATCATCTTTCTAGCTTTAATACAAGAAACAAACCGACCCTTCGGCATGAATTTCCCCCTTTCAACTCTAGGATAGGCTCATTTGGGAACTGAAACTTGACTTTACGGGTTCTACAATGAATAGAAGCATAACATGCATGCATGCATTAAATCCATCCCAAGAATGACATCAAAATCTATCATTTCAAGCTCTACGACATCAACATGAGTGACTCTATAGGATAAGGAAATGGGATAATTTCTGTAGACTCTCTTAGCCACAATAGAATCACCAACATAGTAGAGACAGAAAAAGGATCTAACAACACATCGGGAAGAATATCAAAACTCATAGCCACATATGGCGTCACAAAAGACACGGTAGCACCGGGATCAAGTAAAGCATAAACATCAAGTTGGAATACTTTCAACATACCGGTAACCACATCAGGAGAACCCTCTTGTTCACCACGAGTCTGAAGTGCATATAATCGGTTTTTCTTAGGAGAATTAGAATCCGAACCACTTGGAGGAGCTTGCTTATCCTATCTTCCTTTATACATAAGCAACGGGAAATCCCTCATCTTATGACCACTTTTACCACAACCAAAGCAATCATCCGTGCTAGCTAAGCACTTCCCCTCGTGCTTCTTTCCACACCTAGCACACGTAGACATAGGCAATGAAGATCCACTACCATTTCCTCCTTGAGACTTAAGGTTAGACACCATATCTTTGTTGAACTTTGAAGGAGCATTGGAGGAACCTTGGCCGGAAAACATTTGTCTAAACTTAGAACGACCATGCCCGTCGGACCTTGAATGTGAGAAGATACCATCACCGATCTTAGCCCTCTTTTCCTCCCTAGACCTTTCCTTAAGTTTCTCCTCTTTGATTTGTTGAGAATGTACCATGAGACGAGAAATGTCCATATAATTGATAAGCTTAGCGGTACGACATTCCTTAACTACCATCTCGGACACACCCGAAACAAACTTACTCATCTTTGCCCTAAGATCGAAAATCATAGAGGATATACAATTGTGTGAACTTCAAAGTATATTCCTTCACACTCATATTTCGTTGACTAAGGTTGATGAATTGAAACACCTTTGC
This sequence comes from Solanum etuberosum, assembly GCA_029582245.1. Taxonomy (NCBI): domain Eukaryota; kingdom Viridiplantae; phylum Streptophyta; class Magnoliopsida; order Solanales; family Solanaceae; genus Solanum; species Solanum etuberosum. The sequence goes on along the minus strand of JAJONR010012326.1, from coordinate 4,240 downwards.
CTCTCTTATTTCAAGGGAAAAGAACCTATCAAGGAAAGCAACCTTAAAATTTTCCCAGTCGAGAGGACCCAGATCAACTGCCCTCTTTTCCTTCCATTGGTTGAACCAAACTTGAGCAACACCCTTAAGTTGGTAAGTGGACAATTCTGCCTTTTCCACCGGCGTCACTCCCATGATCATCAACACCTTATACACTTCATCAATAAACTCTTGAGGATCTTCCTGAACCTTAGACCCATGAAACTCCGGGGGATTCATTCTAGTAAAGTCCCTTACTCTAGATACCGCCTTACCCACATTTGTGTTCATGGGGTCCACAACCTCCCTATTGGCTGGAGTCATCATGGCTTGAGCTAAAACTTGAAAAACAACCCTAAACTCCGCATTAGTCACTTGCTCGGCCAAAGGGTCAACCGAAACTTGAGGAGCTTCCCATTCCACATTCTTATTCACATTCCTCCTAATGTAAATTCTTTGAGGGGCCATATCCTAAAAATCATCGGATAGGGATTAGGAGAAAGACATATAGAGTTACACTCTATCACATGACTTTAGAGTAATGAAAGAAGTAGAGTTTCCTAATCATCTTACAACTTCTCATTCATAAATGTGGCGCGCTTCACACTCATGAACATGACTCTACTCGACGTGGCGTATGAGACTTCCTAGCACCTTTCTAAACTGTGTGTTGTGATACCAAGTTTGTCATGACCCAAGGTGGCCCCTAGGCGTAACATGACGTATAGGACCTCGAGAGGCGCCATACAAGCTACTTAGCGTTCATCATACAAGAAAATAGAATAAAGAGATTAAAAGACAGTTTCAACATATAAGAGTTTTATAGAGAAAAGCGGAAATCTAAACATCATCTCAAAGCTATCTAGCACATAAGAGTATATCGGGGCGTAGCCCGTACATCAAGTTCCCAAAACTGAAAGTAAAGACAAAAGGGGAATCAAGCTCGATCCTCGGAATATGAGGACTCATCAAACTTCAATCTTCTATATAAGATCCCTAGCCATGGAAGTGCGAATCTGTTAGGTCGGTCCCTACATTTGGGAAAATATAGGCAAGAGTATGCGTTAGTACAAAATATGTACCAAGTATGATAGCCATGCATAAAACATTTGAAAACATGAAAAAAGAGACATTTTTATAAAGTGCAATGACCAAGCTAAATCATGAATGTAAAAGAACTAGAGGACATAAGTCACAAAACATGGTCAATGCAAATAGATATCATCTTAAGTCACATGTGAGATACTTCTTGAAGTAACCTTATTTCATTATTGTGGGAGATTTACCTTTAATCGACATATTAGACCATGTGAGTTATCAACACGGAATCCGGTGTCTAGCCCACACAAAAAATGGGTGTCCTGCTTGCCAAGGTAAGACCATGAACTTCTAGCTTATGTGGATCTACTAGCAAATGTCTATCTAAGACAATCATTCTATGGGGGAACATAGGTATGAGATAAATATATTGCTTCTTGAAACCCGACCTCTACTAACGGGAGAGCTCCCATCTCAATATCCTCTCGGTGCTAAGCGTAAATCCCACAGAATAGTCATTTTCTTAACTTGTCTTTATTATCCATGGAAGAGCACGTCATCTTACCAATCCAAGCTAATTCATATGTCATCCCTGGAAAGGTACAATGAAGTAACCAATCCAAGCTAGGTTTCATTAGAATAACTCCTTATCTTTGATTCATTTTAGGTGAGAAGACCTTTCAACCTTAGAATCCTTTATGTGAGAAAACCTTCATATTCATGCATGAGGTAGTTATGTAAGCAATCCTATCACAACAATTAACCACAACAACATATATGCTTTTACTCTCAAAGCAATCTACATCATCTCATCAACTCCATAAGAACATGCAGAATTCCATAATTCACCTTTCATTGTTTAAAACCCATTTTCAATCATCAATATTTAGAAAACATGGGTTAAGCATGGGTTCATGGGATTTAATCATAAAATCATGTAATTATATCAATTTATGCTTGATAGATCATAAAAAAATCAAATAAATCAATATTTAAAGGAACCCATTACATGGAAGAAAACCCTAACTCAATTAGGGAATTCTAACTTTGTAAATTGGAGAATTTGGGAACTCCATGGAGGAAAGGGCTTCATGGATGAAGACTATCATACCTTAGAGTTCAAATCCCAAAATTAATGGTGAATTTGGAGACTTGATCTTGAAATCATAGTCTTCTTCTTCAATCTTTTAGAGAGAAATTTTTGGGGAAGAACTTAGAGGGATTTGGGGAAATTTAAAAAGTTATTTAGAATGGTTAAATTTGAGGCTTAAAAAACTTATATAGGGTCTAGGATTAGGATTAAAACAACCTAGTTTAGGTGTTAGATGCATAGGAAAAGACCCATATAACCTTGAAAAAATAACTCACGAGTTTTATTTTTCTAAGTCAATCTCCACGGACGGGTCTACCGTCCGTGGACCCTTCTACTGGCCGTGAACCTGTTCCTTAATCATTGCCTTAGAATATTTTTCACAAGGTTTGGGTTCACTGACCGTGGACTCTTCTACCGTCCTTGAACCCTTCCTTAGACCTTGCCTTAGAATATTTTTCAGAAGGCTTGGGTTGAAGGATGGGTTCACTGACCGTGGACTTTTTCACCATCCTTGAACCCTTCCTTAGACCCTTGCCTTAAGAATATTTTTCACAAGGCTTGGGTTCAAGGATGGGTTCACTGACCGTGTACTCTTCCACCGTCCTTGAACCCTTCCTTAGACCCTTGCCTTAGAATATTTTTCACAAGGCTTGGGTTCAAGGATGGGTTCACTGACCGTGGACTCTTCCACCGTCCTTGAACCCTTCCTTAAACCCTTGCCTTGTGAAAAGTGCTTTGGTTGAAGTATGGGTTCACTGACCGTGGATTCTTCCACCGTCCTTGAACCCTTCCTTAGACCCTTTCCTTAGAATATTTTTCACAAGGCTTGGGTTCACTGACCGTGAATTCTTCCACCGTCCTTGTACCCTTCCTTAGACCCTTGCCTTAGAATATTTTTCACAAGGCTTGGGTTCAAGGATGGGTTCATTGACCATGGACTCTTCCACCGTCCTTGAACCCTTCCTTGGATCCTTGCCTTAGAATACTTTTTACAAGGCTTGAGTTCAAGGATAGGTACACACACCGTGGACTCTTCCACCATCCTTGAACTCTTCCTTAGACTCTTGCCTTAGAGAATATTTTTCACAAGGCTTGGGTTCAAGGATGGGTTCACTGACTGTGGACTCTTCCACCGTCCTTGAACCCTTCCTTAGATCTTTCCACCATTCTTGAACCCTTCCTTACAAGTATTTTTTTTGAGGTGTTACAGAGGTAGGAGCGTAGGACCCTACATTAGTGAAACAATGCAGGCACACGTATGCATTAGTATCTGGAATGTACTAAGTATGATAGAAATACATAAAAGTTATGAATTCATGCTAAGAAAGACTTTACATGACATGCAATGACCAAGCTAAATCATAAGAATAAAGGGTGGAAAAAATAAGTCGTAAATCTGATCAATGTAAGCTTAACATATTTAAAACACTTGTGAGATACTTTGAAAGTAACCTTAGTTTAATATTATGGGAAGTTTACCATTAACTGACATAGACCATGTGATCTATAACATGGAATCCGGTATATCCCTCATACCGAAAGAAGGGGATTCTACTTGCCAAGGTAGTACCCGTACACATTATGTTTTGCTTAATTGGATCCACTAGCTAGGTCATTTAAGAAAATTCTACGGGGGCACGTAGTTAGGGACTAGAGGTTACTACTAGAGACTACCCTATTTGAGCCTCCACCTCAAATTCCACGGAATAGTCATTAATCATATTCATATTATCATTCATGAAAAAGTAAAATTAAGATACTAATCCAAGATAGAACATCATAGAGTAGTTCCTTAGACCATGCATGAGAAAATCTTTTATCATTCATGATCTTTTCATAATAGCTTTAGAAGACCCATAGTCATTAACTTCATACTAAAAATGCCATACTACTAATGATATTTGTTTTAGTAACTTTGTCCATGATCATTGATGACATATCCAGATTTCCTACTAATCAAGACCTAATATAGAAAAATAATCAAAAGCATTGATGACAAATATAGATGTCATTAATGTCATGTGTACAAGCTTCATAAAACATATATATATATATATATATATATATATATATATATATATATATATATAT